>CAUDMG010001891.1:0-21915 GCA_958450375.1 Homarus gammarus
TTGGAAAGAGAGAACACACACACACACACACACACACCACCACTTCTTCCCCGAGAAGTCCGTCAGATCTCACCCAGCTGACTTGCCCTGGATCACACCTCGGATCAAAAGACTTATGCAACAGAGAGACAGAGCCTTTCATCTCAATGACCACATCCGCTACAGGTCACTTCGCAACCGAGTCATCCGCGAAATACGCACTGCAAAGAAGTCCCACTACCCAACCAAATTACAACACCTGAAGCAGACCAACATCAGTCAATGGTATGGTAAGCTTAAAGAACTCTGTGGACTAAACAATAAGACACACCCCCTCCCCTTCCTTAGCCATCTCACTAGTGTTGACGCAGCTGAGCAAACAAATAACCATTTCGCTACTATATGCCAGACGCTCCCACGGCTTGACACAACCACTCTCCCTGCTTACCTACCAGCCCCCCTTCCCACTGACTTAGTAGAAGAATTCGACGTAGCAAAACGCCTGGACAAACTAAAATTAAAACGCTCTACCACCCCCATTGACCTACCAATGAAACTCTTCAAGGAGTTCTCCCCGGAGCTTGCTAAACCCCTCTGCTCCATCATCAATGCTTCTCTCAGTCAAGCCAGATGCCCAGCTGACTGGAAGACCTCTTATGTATCACCAGTGCCCAAGTCAACCAGCCCACAATCCTTAAATCAGCTACGACCTATTGCAATCACCCCAATACCCAGCCTAATCTGTGAAAGTTTTGTGTTCGACTGGGCTTATGCTGATATTGCAGGAGTCGTAGACCCTCAGCAATTTGGCAACATGAAAACTTCCTCCACCACTCACTGTCTTGTCAGCTTTCTCGATTACATATACCGCCATCTCGAGAAACGAAAAACGTCTGTAGCTGTCGCCTTCATTGATTTCACTAAAGCGTTCGACCTAGTCGACCACAATATAATCATCAACAAAGCTATTGACCTCGGGCTTCGAAGAAGCCTCATACCATGGCTTACAGACTTCCTCAGTGACCGACGCCAAGCTGTACGCTTCCGAGGGGCTGTCTCCACCTTTCAGTCACTCACCTGTGGCGTCCCCCAAGGCACCAAGATGGGACCACTCTGCTTCCTTATGCTCATCAATGATGCCCTAAGAGAAACCCCTGCTCGCTGGAAATATGTCGACGACTCCACCATTGGGATCAGCGTCAACAATTCTGCTCCCAACTATACCGCCCTTCAGGATTTATTGAACAGTCTCCAAAACTGGGCTACCAACAACCATGTCACCATCAACCATACCAAGACCATGGTTATGCACATCAACCTCTCCTCCGACATTGTCCCACCTCCTTCCATTACTCTAGGTCCGAACACACTCCAGGTTGTAGATTCCACGAAGCTCCTCGGCGTCACCATAGACAACAAACTAAATTGGAAACCACACGTCAATGAAGTTGTCAAATCCTCCAGTTTCCGTCTCCACCTCCTCCGCCGACTCAAGTCCCTCGGAGTTCCTGCACACGAGCTCCTCAGTGTTTACACAACATTCATACTTCTCAAGCTCACCTATGCCTCCCCCACCTGGTCTTCCTCCCTAAATGCCACACAACGTAAACACCTAGAAAAAGTGCAAAAGAGGGCATGCAAGATTATTCTCTCCCCCTCCTACTCCACATATCAAGAAGCGCTCAACACACTGACCCTTTCGACTCTCACTGACCATCACCACGACCTCATCTGCAAATTTGGTAAGAAGCTTCTACACCATCCCCGACACCGGCTTCTACTACCATCCGAGGTCCCTTGTCCGAGAATTGCTGTTCGACACCACAACCGCATCCAGCCCATACGTGCACGAACTGATCGCTATAAGAACAGCCCAGTCCCAACCATTGTAAAAATTATCAATAACTTGTAATACTGTAACACTGTCACTATGTTGAAATGAACTGTAGTTTGAGCTTTTCCCCATCTAAGTTATTATATGTCTTATTTGTGTCACTTATGTTACTTGTATATTATTTGTAATTCGTAACCCATTCCCCAAATATGTAACTGTATATTTTCAGCCTTCTGGCTGCCAAGCTCTTTCAATAAACCGTTAATTATTATTATTATTATTATTACACACACACACACACACACACACACACACACACACACACACACACACACACGGTTCTCCCAGTCATGAGAGATCGTAACAAGGAGACTTTCACTGTGCACTCTCGCCTGTCTCTCCCTCCTGGCTGTCTCTTCCAACTGTCTCGTGTCTCTCTGGTGCGATATTTATCTCTGTCTTTTTTCAAGTTTTATCTCCTGTCAATACATCTCTCTCTCTCTCTCTCTCTCTCTCTCTCTCTCTCTCTCTCTCTCTCTCTCTCTCTCTCCTACCTCATCCCTTCCCTTACTCCCTCGCTCCTTTCCGTCACCTCCCATCCCATCTCCTCTCAATTCACTACTCCACCCCTTTTCCCAAACCCTTCCCTTTCCTTCTTTACTCTCCTCAACCCTCCCTATCCGTCCCCACCATTTTCCTCCCCCTTAACTTTCCCTCCATTCTCACTCAAATTTCCCCTCCCTTTAGATTATCACCCCCTCCCCTTCTCCCCACCACTTGCCTCTTCCTTAACAAGAGACATATTGTGTATGTAAATTTGTGGTCTTTCTTTCTTTTTTTCTTTCTTTTTTTCTATCTATCTTTCTTTCTTTCTTTCTTTCTTTCTTTCTTTCTTTCTTTCTTACTTTCAAATTCAGGACTCGGAGTTGTATCATTGACGTCAGTAGTTAACAGGCAATTAAGCTGGACCTTTTTGTAACAATGAGACGGCCATTATTCGTTCAGTTCCTCGCTCTCACACTAAAGATAATCTCTCTCTCTCTCTCTCTCTCTCTCATTTTTCAGTACCAGTTCATTAGTCGCTAACTTTTACACATTTTTCTGTACTCAAATATTCAATTACTTTACAAGTGAGTTTTAGGAACATTCTTGTGCGCAATCTTTCTCGTCTTACAGTCTAACCTAACCTAACCTAACCTAACCTAACCTAACCTAACACGGCATTAACCTCTTTACCTCCCTATCATTATAGATTCTATGTACAGCGCTAGTAAGAGAAAAGACAGCCACACTACCACCACACCAGCCACACCACACCAGCCATACCAGTACTACTACACCATCACACCACCACGAGTAATTGCTATCACACAAACCACCACCACATCACCACTACTACCACAACACCACCGCCACAACTACTACACCACCACCATTACTACCACACAACCACTACACCCCTACTACCACCACAACTACTTCCAAACCACCACCATTACCGTATACACTACTACTATCACCACCATCACATCACCACCACCACACCATCACCACTACTACTACTCCATATCACCGCCACAATTACCAAACCACTACTACCACACCATCACAACCACAATATTACTATCACCACCACCACTGCCATCACCCCGCCATCAACATCACCACCACACTAATACTATCAGCAGCACCACACCACCACTACCACACCACCACCATCACAATACTACTATCACACCACCACCATCATCACTACACCACCATCAGCAGCACAATATCAGTAACAATAACACCTGGACCTCAACATTAGCACGATAAAGACACTCACACTGGCCACAACACAGGTATTCAGGGAAGACAACCGCTCGAGCATCAACTTGAATGTCGGCAATAACGATGAATTTATTTAATAGCAAAGCGCAAAACACACGAGCTTGAGATTGGTTCTGTGTGTGTGTGTGTGTGTGTGTGTGTGTGTGTGTGTGTGCGGGGGCGCATTTTATAAGCGTGTCACGGCAGATGATCAAGGACACGGGTGAATATCAAGGTCACGGTAAATGGTCAAGGTCACG
Organism: Homarus gammarus; assembly: GCA_958450375.1. Taxonomy (NCBI): domain Eukaryota; kingdom Metazoa; phylum Arthropoda; class Malacostraca; order Decapoda; family Nephropidae; genus Homarus; species Homarus gammarus. Next base: position 3,886 of record CAUDMG010001891.1, read on the forward strand.
GAAGAAGGTCAAAACGGAACCTTAATTAGAATATAATATCTTTCCCCATATCTTCCAGACCAGCCTCTGTCACGACCCTGGACGATTGGCCTTGTTAATGGCTGAACTGTACATGGAGATTAAAGTCGTTTTTCTTATGGAGACGAGGAAGTACCGGAACCTGGATGAAGACAACTGATACAGTCTAAGATTAGGTTAATTTTGTCGGCACTAGACCTCCCTACTCCCCTTTCACCCCCTCCAGTCCCCCTTCACCCCCCTCCAGCCCCCTTTCACCCCCTTCCAGCCTCCAGCCCCCCTTCACCCCTCGTCACCCCTCTCCAATCCCCAAGCCTCTCTCACCATACAACAACAACAAACTGTATTACTAAGATTATATTGTCAGTAACACGATAATATGTGGAAAAGAAAAAAACCCTCCCACACGGGAAAAACCTCCATCCGTGTTGTCAGGGGAGGCGCCTCTGGTCCCGGTGAAGTAAACTCAATGAGAGATGCGAGATTATACTGGCATGGGTTGAAAGTTATAATTGGAAGATGATAATGACAAAAACAGTTACTATAAAGTTCTTTCTAAGCTACAAGAAAATCGTAAATGAAGACAATACTTTTAGGGGAAAGAAAAATTAAAACAAAATAAATAAAATAAAACATATGGAAATTAAATTTGCCAAAACGTCAAGAATTAAAAAAAAAAGATATATTCAAAGGAAATAACAATAAATAAGAATCTCCCCATATTAAAAAACAAACAAAATCCCCACAAAAGTACAGCAAAAGCAGGTTTAAAAAGGGTCAAAATTCACTCCTTCCTCAAAAAAAAGAAGAAAAAAAAGAGGCAAATCATATTACTAGCGTCATCTCGACCCCGATATTCATAGATGCTAAATTCTCGGTTCAACACAAAAAGGTGGAGGATAGAGGTTTCCCTGTTAGGAGGCCGGGCACGCCGAGTCGTCAATTTGCAGTGAATAGCTTACAGGAGGAGGAAAAACCGAACGATTGATACCTCCTACTGTCCTCTTGGAATTTAAAAGCCCTTGACATTTGTTTCTCGTAATGATGCGACTCTCTCCTCTTGAAATGTGGTGTTGGTGTGTCTGGGTTATGGGTCCGGGGTTAAGGGTTTCTTTGGTGTTTTATCTTTGGTTATCAGTGAGGTGGTTGTTCCTCTTACAGTTATCGACATAAACAAGACACATGTTGTTCTGCCTTTTATTCTTTTATATACACACGTGTGAGGGTTCTGGGGGTGATTTATTTATGGAATGTTAAAAGCTGTACTGGAATTTTGTAGTTCATCGTTGTGTTTCTATCAGTAAGACAAACCCCCAAACATTAAACTTAGTCTTTTGTTAAAGTTTTTACGCTGAACTATAGTTGGAATAAACAGTTAAGAACACATTTGTCATTCTAATTACTGAACAAATTATCATTGAGGAAATATTAAAATTCTGGTTTGTAAACAGATATAAGCAGAGAATAAATAAAGTCTTGTTTCTTACTGCCAGTCAACATAGTTAACAGTTAAAAGAGACTTTAGTTAAATGTATTACTGTAACAGATACAAAACATTTTAACTTATAGTACAGTGGGCAAAATGTATTGCATTTCAATAAACATTTTAAAAATATATAAAATTACAAGTGACGTTTCAGAAAATATAAATAAATGGAAACATCATGTATGTTAGAATAATTCAAATGGAAATGAAATATGGAACATCACAAATCATGAAATATAGTGAATATAAACGGTACAAGAGAATAATTCAGTAGTTAGAAATATATCGTAATAAACTTGTTTAAATCATCTTGCTGGTTAAAATTACGTTTGATTACATTACATATAAGAATATTACAAACAATATGTGATCAGCAAGAGTACAAGCTGTATTGTACCTTTGCTACACCATTGTTAAGTAATTGTCTAAAAAAAAAAAAAATTCTTAGCCTCCAGTGAGCCCTTCCTCAGCACTCTCTTGATCTTGCTTCCGGTGAACATAAAGTCCCTAATACGTTGTCCACAATACAGTCGGTCCTAACTCACTCACTACTAACATAGCGAGATATATTGAAATAAATACAACAGAGAATACAGCTGTTGGTACACCCCAGATTTTGTATTATTATGTAAACAATAAAAGTAATGGTCTTGTGACTACTACTACACAATGGCTCACCAATTTACTCACCTCCTGTAAAAGTATATTTGTAATTAACGCTACATAGTTGTTTAATGTATCTCTCTCTCTCTCTCTCTCTCTCTCTCCCTCCCTCCCTCCCTCCCTCCCTCCCTCCCATACACACATTATTGCTATATCACATCCTCGAAATTTATTTAGAAACTCTATATGATATATTGGGACCGGAGCAATTTTAGATTAATTCATATTGGGGCCATTCTTCTCTTTATGCAATTAATTGTATCACTCAGTAATTGGACTCACCTAATTATGCCTTGAATAAATTGTTTTGGTTTTACCCAATTTCGATGAAATACTGGGACGGCTCAAGTGTTGTTTTAATTAGATGTGTGTTTATTTGTGTGGACGTTGGTTAGCGCACACACACACACACACACACAAAAGTAGGAGCACAATGGGGCCCTACTTAGAAAGATCTACTACTACTGTTATTGCCTTTACACGTCTCATTATATATTCATCAACAGTACTGTTGAATGGCTGCCATAATGTGAATGTCTTACCTCTTGTTATATATATATATATATATATATATATATATATATATATATATATAATATATATATATATATATATATATATATATATATATATGTATATATATATATATATATATATATATATATATATATATATATATATATATATATATATATATATATATATGTATATATATATATATATATATATATATATATATATATATATATGCTGATAACCACCAGGAAAGAAGAAAACACGAAGTTCCCAAGCGCTTTCGTGTAATTCACATCTTCAGGGGTGAGTACAGGGGTCTGTACTCACCCCTGAAGATGTGAATTACACGAAAGCGCTTGGGAACTTCGTGTTTTCTTCTTTCCTGGTGGTTATCAGCATATACCTAGATCACGCGCACCTACAGTGATTTACTTGCATATATATATATATATATATATATATATGTATATATATATATACATATATATATATATATATATATATATATTTTATGAAAATCCACAATGAAAACGTGGATAAGATAAATCTTCTTTTTTTTTTTTTTTTTTTTTTTTTTTTTTTTTTTTTCTGACCTGACTTGACTAGTCACGTCACCACCCTTCTCTTAAGCTCCTCTACGTGTGTGTTGGTGTGGGGATTAGTGGATGTCATCATTTTGACCTGACCTCATGTTTTTAGGTCACCCTGTATATTTAAGCCTCTCTCTGTCCATGTAATCCAGTTGCCTCTGAAGATGTCTTGAATAAAGACGAAAGCTAAGGTACTCCGTTGTTTCCATTTTCCCGTGTGATTTTATCAAGATATATATATATATATATATATATATATATATATATATATATATATATATATATATATATATATGTGTGTGTGTGTGTGTGTGTGGTATTACACACACCGCACCGATAGATATAAGAACAGCACCATCCCATCTATTGTTAAAATTATAAACAACTCCTGATTTATGTACTGTACAGCTCTGTAAATGTATTCTGTGCATATTATATCATTATGTCTAAATCAAATGTAAGTCTGTATATTTTCAGCCACCGGCTGCAACTCTATTAATAAACCGTTAAATATTATTATTATTTTATTATTATTATAAACATGTATCGTCCATAAGACAGTATAGAGTGGAGATAGTGAAACGTGGGGCGCGATGCCCGTAGACTTACTCAGCCAGTTGGGCAATGTGAATTTTTACGATGCTGCTTTTGTTTCTCTCCGTAGCAGTGTTGTTTTTTATTCTGTATATATATATATATATATATATATATATATATATATATATATATATATATATATATATATATATATATATATATATATATATATATATTTCATTAGCCCAATAAAGCACGCGGACTTCTACATACAATCAACACCTCAACCCGCCAGGATTCGAACCCACGGCCCACAAGCCTATGACTGTGACCGGGGAACGCTAACCGCTAGACCACCAGGATGCTGGTGGTCTAGCGGTTAGCGTTCCCCGGTTACAGTCATAGGCTTGTGGGCCGTGGGTTCGAATCCTGGCGGGTTGAGGTGTTGATTATATATATATATATATATGTATATATGGTAGCAGAGCGTAGTTAATTTTATTTCGTGACTGATAGTTCTGTGGTTGGGATAATGAGCGTAATAATGGAGTGGATGGAAACGGTAGAGAGTGTGACCCCAACTCTACTCATGCTCACCGTGGGAATGGGTTTGTTGTGGTTGACGGTGCGGGGTTACTCGGAGAAAAGGAGAGACAGCCTGGGGTTGGTGCAGTTGAGAGAAGAGTTCGTGGAACGTATTGGGAAGCTAGAGGGGAAAATCCGGGGAGAGTACCAGGAACGATTGGAACAGTTAGAAGGGAAGATCAATGGGGAATGTCAGGCATGGGCGAACCAAATCAGGGGGGAGTATGGGGTATATGCACAACAGTTAAGGGGGGAGTACCACACACAATTGCAACAGTTAGAGACGGAACACCAACAACACTTAGCTCTGTTGGGGGATGCACTAGATAGGGTAAAGACACAGTATAAAATACAGCACGAGGAGACAATGTGGGAGATGAGGAGACACAATAGTAGAGAGGGAATTAGTCTCGGGGCCGGGTTGACCATGTCTAAGTTCGACGGTAGGCCAGGAATAGAGGTAGGAAAGTGGTTAAGAGAGGTTGACCGAACCCTCAAGCTGCTAGACGGAGACGAAGTCAGTCGAATCCAATTCATAATAAGGCATCTTGCGGGGCCTGCGGCAGATCGCGTATACAACGCACGCAGAGACTGGGAAACCGTAGATGAGTTAACTTGTTATTTGAAGCAGCAATATGGCGGACCGACGGCCACGTACGACGCCATTCAGAAGGTGATGACGCGGAAACAAGGGAGCAACGAAACGCTTCTTGAATATTATGACGCTATGCTAGATTTAAACGATGAGTTGAACCACCATGATCATAAATATGATAAGGCCCTGTTGGGAGATGCAATCACTCGGGGGCTCAAGGAGGAACAAAGCCGTATGTGGTTAGTGGATGAGATCAAGAAGTATCCTCACCACAGTCTAGACGAGTGGATCACGGGGCTGAGAGAGGCGGAACAAAAACGAGAAGCTTTGAGGGAGGTACCGCTGACTAAAGGAAGAGAGAACGAGCCGCAGACTGGAGGCTCGATTCCCCCGAGGTGCTATGCGTGTGGACAAGAGGGCCATTTCAGTTTCAATTGCACAAACGGGTCCAGACCAGGAGAGAGTGTCCCAAGGGGATACGTGGCCAATGGCCAGTATCGAGTTGGAAATAACAATCGGAACTGGCGGTCGGGAAATGGCCAAGGCCAGGCAGTCCCCGCCAACCGTTCCTGGCCTCACCAATAGATTCCACCGGCGATGTTATGAGCCAAGAGAGAGCGGACCCATGGTCAAGCGTGGTTCGCATGACAAATTTAATCACAACAGAAGGTACCTTAAGGCTGAAAGCAGAGTGTCCTAAGGTCTCGGTGCTGGTAGCGGGTCGTGAAATGTGGGGTTTAGCAGATACTGGGGCAGAAGTGTCGCTAATTGATGAACTTTTCTACCGTCGGGAGCTGGAGCCTGCAGGCGTGGTGTTGCAGCCCACTCGAATAAGGGTAAAAGGGGCGTCAGGGTTTCCAGTGCCGTGTGTGGGGTGTATTCGGGTCACTATGGTCGTATGTGGGGTGGAAGTCACTGATGTGGGGATGTTGGTTTGTCCAGGGATTGAGACCCAGGGTAAGGGGCAAGCTCATGTCGGGTTGTTGGGGATGAATGTGCTGGGGGAGGTTGCGGAGATCTGGCCGCACATGTATCACTTGTGCAGGGAAGCCAGGAGCACCGCTCAGTGGGAAAATTGCTTGCATGAGGTTAGGCAGTTATGTGCAATAGAGGCCATCAGCCTGGGGTATTGTATGACAGAGAGGAAGGAAAGACCAACCATTCCTCCCCGGAGTACTCGGTTGCTGTCAGTATGTGTTCCCTCATTAAGCCAGGTAGCTAACAAAGAAGTAGTGATTGAACCTCTAACAATAGAGGATGAAGGTTGGATGCCTGAGGGTGTGATAGTGTTGCCGACAGCTGTAAGAGTGGTGAGAGGCATGACCCAGGTGTTGGTGGCAAATCTGTCTGATAGTCGTAGGAGCTTGAGGGGCAATTGGCGGATTGGGAAAGTGGCTTCGGGGACGGAAGTCGAGGAAGACATCAGTGAAGAGGTGAATGTGAGGACAGTGCAACCGGATGCCCGTACGGAGGTCAAAGTGCACACGGAGGAAATGAATGAGGGACAAGAGAGTGCAGTTAGGTGTTTAATAGAAGAGTTTAGTGATATTTTTGAAGAAGAGGGCCAGCCCATAGGAAAGGCTATTGGGGTTCAGCATGAGATCCCAGTGACCACAGACAGGCCAGTTAGGGTGCCATATCGGAGGATCCCTCCAAACCAGGTACCAGAGGTGAAGCAGCACATTAGCCAGCTGTTAGATCAGGGAGTAATTCAGCATAGTGAGAGTCCGTACTCTGCCGCCATTGTAGTAGTGAGGAAAAAGGACGGGACGCTGAGGTTGTGCATTGACTATCGTGACTTAAATAAGGTCACGGTACGCGATGCGTTTCCTCTGCCTAGGATAAATGAAACTCTAGAATCTCTGACGGGGGCCCAGTTTTTCTCAACGTTTGATCTGGCGGCGGGATATCACCAGATAGAAGTAAAACCTTCAGACCGTCCAAAGACTGCCTTCAGCACAAGCTTCGGACACTTTGAGTACAGGCGACTGCCTATGGGATTGTCAAATAGTCCGGGAACCTTTCAGAGATACATGGAGCGGATTTTAGGGGATAAGATCTTCTCCTCGTTGCTTGTATACCTTGATGATGTGATGGTGTTTTCAAGTACAATAGATCAACATATAGTCAGATTGAGGGAATTATTTTGCAGGATGAGGGAGAATAACTTAAGATTTAAACCTAAAAAGTGTGAAATAATGGCTTCAAAAGTAAGTTATTTAGGATATCAGGTGTCAGCTGAAGGCATCACAGCTGATCCTGAGAAGATTAGGGTAGTAAGAGATTGGCCAGTCCCTCAGACGGTGAAAGATGTGCGGTCTTTTGTAGGGTTCACATCATTTTATAGGAAATTTGTTAAAGGGTTTGCCCAAATAGCTGCTCCACTGCATGCGTTGATGCATGGGAAATCTAAGGATCGGGTAGATAGTGAATGGAGAGAGGAACAGCAACAGGCTTTTGAGGAGTTGAAAGACAAGGTGACGCAGACACCAGTGTTGGCTTGCCCAGATTTCACTCAGGAGTTTATATTAGAAACAGATGCAAGTTTTCGTGGGCTAGGTGCGGTGCTATCCCAGCGGAAGGATGGCAGGCTGCATCCGGTGTGCTATGCGAGTCGGGGCCTGAGGAAATCAGAACGTAACATGAACAACTATAGTTCTCGTAAGTTAGAGATGTTAGCACTCAAATGGGCAGTAGTGGATAAATTCAGGGATTATTTGGCAGGGAAACGATAGTTCCAGTGCTCTGCAGGATAATCAACGCCACTCATGTCACGACGGGTTCATTCCTGGTTAGGGAGAGACACTGCCGTTTGACTTAGCCGACTAGACCAGCCGGAATGAGTGGTGATGTGATTAGACCGGCGACGTCAGGAGCAGTGTAGATCATGTTCAGCGAGGTAATAGAGAAACGGAGGAAGCACGGAGACTTGGAAGTGGGCAGGAGTTGCTGAGGACATGAAAATGGCCGGTTACTGCAAAACCATGGTTGAACGAGATGGCACAGTGAGAGTCCTAACAGGCGATCGCATTGCACCAGTGGGAGAAACCTGGAAGCGAGAGTGAAGAGCTGTCTGCTCCAACCCTAAGGCATCCGGGAGACCCAGCGATGGATGAATCTGAGGAGGAAGACGAGGAGCCCCCACTCCAGATGAGCGAGATGGAGAAGTAGTTCAGAGAGGTCGATCGAGCCTGCAACTGAAAGACGAAGCCGACAAATTACAGTTTAGGTTGCAGGGTAATGAGAAGGGGCAGGTTGTCGAGGGTGAGTTGGAGGAGTTGTGAGTAGGGCAGGGGGGATTGGAGAGATGGTTAGGTCAGAGATGTGCGTTGAGTAGTGGTTGCTGTCATGAGCGGGATTGAGAGTACAGTTGTAATGTCCAGGGCCTCACTAACATGGACTGGTACATTGTCAGAGGGTTGGTCTGCCGGCATGAGGTTCGGAGACGTGGACTGAGTATTTTTTTGACACTGGTTCCTCTTAGCTCAAGGGCCAGGCAAAAGGAGAGAATGTTTGTTTTGGACTGTGTATTGTTTTGACACTGGTTCCTCTTAGTTCAAGGGCCAGGCAAAGGAGAGCATGTTTGCTTTGGACTGAGTATTGGTTTGACACTGGTTCCTCTTAGTTCAAGGGCCAGGCAAAGGAGAGCATGTTTGTTTGGGCTGGTATTAATTTTGACATTGGTTCTCTAGTTAAGGGCCAGGCAAAAGGGGAGCGTGATGTTCTGGTTGGTTATGAGTTGGGCTAGGAAGAAATGGGGAAGAAATGGAGTTGTTAGCTGTGAGTGGAATAGTACAGAGTTGAAGGTGGGGTCTAAGTTGTTCTCTCAGCACATGAGGGCAGTGCTGTTTTTCTTTTAGGGGGGTCGAGTGTTAGCAGGAGAGAAGAGAAGACGGGAATGCTGCGTTTAGCAAAAGGGGTAAGATGCAGTTTCTTAGAACAAATTTTAGGGGGGTCGTATGAATGGTCTTCTCAGCACATGAGGACAGTGCTGTCTTTTTTTAGGGGGGTCGATTGTAATATTCAGAAATTTCAGAGTAATTTCGAATGCCCCGCCATTAGCGGTACTGAGCGTTCAAGGTCGTCTGAGGGAAGAGAGCGCTCCCCGCACATAGTGGGAGATTGCGGAACTAGGCCTATATGATATTAAATGTAATTTACCGGATTAATAATGATGCGATTCATGAAGTTAAGGGACTATTATTGAATTTGAAATTATTATAGATCGTTTAGCAGTCTGAATAATGTTAAAGGGTGTCCCAAGGAGTTATTAGTTAGGCGGAAAATAGGTCACGTAGGCCTAAGCTAACGCCTTGAGAGGACACGACGCGGCCTCTCTCTCAGTCCCGGATAGCACTCACACGAACAAGACGTCCCTGCGCGTCTGTCCCAGAAATAGTCACGTGGCCTAGTCACCTGTGCTGAAATATTGCAGTATAACAAGTAAGTCTCATTCGATCTCAGACAGGGTTAGATAGGGCAGTGATAAAGTAAACTAGAGCTAACAGTGAGTTCATTTCAGGGTTTCCGTGAGAACCCACTTGACTGAAGTTGACTGGAGTTGACCTGAGATTGACTGCCGTTTGAGACTGCCGTTGAGGATTGAGGGTGGCGATTGTCGCCATTGGACCGATCAAAGTAGGCCTGTCACTGTTTAGCGGGGTAGCAAAGGATCTCTTGAGTGAACGAGTGCTCCCGACAACTAAACGACACGGGACGCTAAAGCTTCTCTCAACTGTACAAGGTCTGATTGGCTCACTCCCGTCCGCTTTATGGACGCACTGGGAGTACACTGAGGCTATCTGAGTAGACTAATGGTCACACACTGAGACCGTGAGTCTAGGTCTCTAGGAGATACCTGGAGGAACATTTTCCCTCCCTTATTACGGGTGTAATTTAATAGTTTCTAGATAATTTTGATAATATTGTTTTGAATGTTTGTGCCATCAAGTGGAACCAGAGTGATACTGTGATTTGATTCTTTTAATGCCTCTGATTGTTCTTCATAATTCTGATCTCAGGTATAACCTTGTTCCCCAGAGTAGTGGTTAGGTTAGGTTAGGAAGTGTGCATCTGTTGGGGTGCTATAATTTTGTTGAGTGCCCTTAAGGCCTATTCATTGTAGAGTATTTAATTTCATATTTTATTACCATTTCCTTAGTGACTGATATAATTTTGTTGAGTGCCCTTAAGGCCTATTCATTGTAGAGTATTTAATTTCATGTTTTATTACCATTTCCTCAGTGACTGATATAATTTTGTTGAGTGCCCTTAAGGCCTATTCATTGTAGAGTATTTAATTTCTCATTTTTATTACCATTCCTCAGTGACATATAATTTTGTTGAGTGCCCTTAAGGCCTATTCATTGTAGAGTAGTTAATATCTTTTTTTGGTACCTAAGTGACTGATATTATTGTGTGAAAGCCTTTAAGGCCTGTTTCATGTGTGCACGGAACAGTTCTTATTACTTCAAATTTATTGTTGCCTGAGGTTCTAATAATTTTTATATCATGTATAACTTTTATTCCCCAGAGTAGTGTTTTAAGTTCAAGTTAAGAGGTGCGCATATTGGTGTACCATTATTGGATTGTGTTTGTAGTGTTGGAGGGAATATAAGTGTCTAAATGTAACAGTGTGTCTCATTCATCCCAGTCACAGATGCTATCCTTCCACGGGTCACGGACAATTTATTTTGTTTAGTAGTTTTAAGTGTTCTTGTGCTGGTTCGGGATTTTTCTCAAAGGGGCGCTTCCACTGCCATTACCATCTATTAATTTTAAATAAACTCCAAGTCAAGTGAGAAATTAAAGTCCAGTAAATTCCGACCGGTTACATATATATATGTATATTGTTACGAACCCCTCCACCGATTGTCTTCATCTACCTACCCAGCACCACGAGCAACGCCATCTAGGGACGAAACACGAGTATGGCTCGTCTTAGTTACCACTCCCGGGTTTCCCTTCTCCATATCCTGGTTGTTGCGTCACTTCCGCCTCAGTCTACTTTGTCAGCTCCAATTCGAGGAGAGGACACTTCACTCTGGGAAGCGACCACAGGATCACCTATCCTGGAAACCTACGGCACAGTGACTATTTACCGTCTTCTACCATACTCAGCCTTGCTCGTCAGCCATCTCAGCTCCTCACTTAAGTATTTGTAATCTTGTATTGCCTCTCCCCCCTCCACATTGCTTCACTATTGTTTTATGTTTTATTACTATGTATATACTGTTCGTGTTTAGGTTAAGTTTGGTTAAGGGTAGTGTATAAGCTGAATATTTTGTTAAGGAATTTATGATACTTTATTATATACAACAAAAACTCGCATCCTTTGTCTACCCTTTTATGTCCGATTGTCTTTGTTTTTTTTTTTGTTGTTACCTGTTGGGATCTGGGTAGACGTATAACTATATTCTAAATCCCCAACTCGTAACAATATATAATATGTGTGTGTGATTGTTTATTTTTAGCTTATATGAATATTCTCTTCTGATTTTATTAAAGAAACTTGTCCTTAAACAAAGTCCAGATCTTAAATAATGAAGCACTGAAAGACAAACTGACAGACATACAGACAGAAACAGGGTGCTTAGCCGCCCACACGGGACTCTAGCGTGGGAACCAAGGCAGCTGAAACAAGCACCGAGGAGATACATAGCTTTTCCTAGCTGGCCAGAGAGGCCAGTGTGGCCTTCTTAACGCTGACTTTGCTTGTCTTAGCTGGCCAGAGAGACGAGTACGGCTGTTCTGACAGTAATACATCATTTTTTAGCTTAAGAGAAAGATAAGTACTCCTTTCGTGACCTCACAGCTAAAATTATCCCCCATAGCTGAAGGTAGGAAGTGAGTATAGTTAACAGACTACAGCGTTATTTCTTGGCTGCATCATACTGAACACCTTCCCTTAACCTTACTACAGCCTAGCATAGTTAATGTATGATACACTGCAGCTACACCCGGCTACAGTGATTTTAGCTGTGCGAAATAAAACTAATGGACAAGCAGTACAGAATAAAATTTCGTTAGAGAGATAATGAAGAACTGTGTCTGTCTGTCTGTCTGTCTGTCTGTCTCAATTAGGAACTTCATAATGTTTGATTGAGAATAGGAGTTAAAGGACAGTGGCTTTTAATTTGAATGTTTAGATTAATTATAGGCCTGTGGATTAATTATAGACATGGATTAACTATTGTCGTGTGGATTAATTATTGAATGTTGGATTGACTATTAACATGTGTTGATTATAGGCCTGTGGTTATACAGCTATGGGTTGATCATAGACGCGTGTATTGATTATAGGATAGAGTATTAATGATAGATTTCTTGCTTATTTATTTTCCTGGGATGATTATACACCTGTGAGTTGATTATACATCTGTAGATTGATTATACACTCGTGGAAATATTATACACTAATGGACTAATTATACACCTGTGAATTAATTATAGCCTTGGGGGATAGTCAAGAGAAATAAAACGCGACTAATTACCTGGAAGGGCGTGTCACCTGGGAAGGGGGGGGGGGTTAAGAGGTGACGCGCGAGATCAAAGGACAGGTTAATGAAGATCAGGTGAATACAATCAGGTGAGGTGATGATCAGAACACGGTGATTTATGAGTGGAAAAGGTCTTGAATAGTGACTAATAAAAAGGTAATTAATACGGAGGGGAGGGAAATCAGAAAGGTGATTTAACCAATTAGTGGGATTTCGACAGGTGATTTATGGTAATGGAAGTCTGTTAATGGTGTGTGTGTGTGTGTGTCTTTTAATTATATTAGTTTTATTTTGGTATTTGAGAGTGGATGTTGGAGTGAGTGCATGTTTATATGGGTTGTTGTTTTAGTGAGTGGATGTGCGAGTGGATGTTTAGGCGTAGATGTTTGTGTGAAAAGATATTTGAGAATATTTAATCGGATATCTACATGGAGAGAATATTTCAAGTCATGTTTAAACGATGATTATATAAATGATGTTAATGCTCCAGTAGATGTTAGGGAACCATGTTAGGGAGTGTGTGTTTGAAACATTGATAATACAAAAGATATTTAAAGAGCAATTGATTATAAAGATAAATAATAACCTTTGTATACTAATGTAAAGAGAGTTTAAATCTATGTTGTTAAGGGATGCAGTTGTTCTTGTTATTGGGACTATATTATTATTATTAAAGTAGTAGAAGTTATAGGGGTGGAAATAGTAGTAGAAGTAGTAGTAATGATAGTATTAATGGTATTATTAGTGACGTTAGTATTATTCCTATCTTTTGCAGTACAGTAAAATATATATATTAAAATAATACAATTTGGAAGAATATAAGCTAGTGTAGTGCGTTGGTCCGCCACCCGGTGTTAGTGCGCCCTTGTCTCCTGTGATCCAGTGTTGTGATATAATTAATTAGCGTCTCTTATGTTCATCATCTCCGTCCCAGTATTAGCTCTGATGTCCATAAATCGGTGATAAAGTGAGTTATCTCTGTAATATATATGAAATTGTGTGGTGGTGATTGTTGTGAGGCAGTAAACAAGATAATTAGTTGATGTTATCTTGACCACCACAACGAGTGATTTACAGTCCAGATGATAATTTAATCCGAGATCAAATTTAACATAAGGATTATAGAGTTAAAATATATAAGATAATCTGAGTTTTTAGTTTAGATGAAGTTCTCTCTAGGTGGCTCAAACAGCGACACGGTAACGGTACAATTTATTATGAAGACAGGCAAATTTTTTATGACCTGATGGAAGTTGACGAAGAGATTGAGCCTTGTGTTGGTGTGGCTTAATAGGTTCAGGGGACAGACGCGGTTAATGGTTATTATTATTGTAGGGGAAAAGTGTTCTGATGATTACGATTGACATCTTCCCTTTCTCAAATCGTAAAGTGCTTTGTTTGACCCCTTTAGTTATTATTATTATTATTATTATTATTATTATTATTATTATTATTATTATTATTATATCCTCCCTCCCTTCCTTCCCCGCTCCCTGTTCTTCCCTCCCTCCTTCCCTCCCTCCCTTTCTTTCCTCCCTCCCTCTTTGGTACCCGACACTCCCTGCCTCTCCCCTCTCTCACTTATCCGCACCCTCTCCCTACATCACACCTCTCCCACTCTCCCCTCTCACCACTTACTTAGTGGACCTGCCTGCCACTCCCCTCACCTATATCTCTCTTCCCCTCACTTACCTCATTATTCTTCGGTCTCCATCTTCTTGTCTCTTATCGTCTCTCGTTATCCCTTCCCTTCCCTCTCTCTCTCTCTCTCTCTCTCTCTCTCTCCACATTCTTCCTATGAGTGTGTAGTTATTAAATTCCTACTGAAATAACATTCTCCCCTTACTCCCACTTTTACTCCTCCCCCTCACCCTGCCCCCGCCTTACCCTGCCCCCCGCCTTACCCTGCCCCCCTCCCACATACACACATACACATCTCTCTTTTTTTTATCTTTCTTTCTTCCTCTCCTTCTCTTTCTTCCCCTCTCACCATTATTCTTGCCCCCCACTCTCTGTTTCTCGCCGGTAATCTCCCCCACTCACCTCCCCCATGACCTGTAGTTAAGGTGTGAGAGAGCTAATGTGACACCTGACTTCCCTCACTAATAATTGACGACGCAGGTGAGCAGAGGTCAAGTTGTTTGTCACCGAGAGAGAGAGAGAGAGAGAGAGAGAGAGAGAGAGAGAGAGAGAGAGGGTGATGGTTGGTGTTGTGATAGTTGTGTGTGTGTGTGTGTGTGTGTGTGTGTGTGTGTGTGTGTGTGCGTGCGCGTTCATATCTTATGCACAATACTTAAGATACACACATGTACACCGCTGACATCCAAAGTAAACTTATATTATACCCCCATAAACCCAAGATACACACACACATCAAGATTACACTCATACAAACATAATACTCATACACACATAGTACACCCATATTACATCCATACACTCACACTACGTTCATAAACCCACACTGCACTCATACTACTTATACGACTATACAGCCACACTTGACTCATACACCCATAATACACCCATACACCCACACTTAACACTCATATGTACTACACTCACAAAGCCATACAACCCTCCAAGTACACTGCCCGCTGTATAGAACCATCCAGTTTAGCCGACAACTGGCATTATGGCGTCTTGTGCTGCTGTACGTTTGTCTTATGAACGCTGAGGTCTGGTGATCTACATAATGTCTACGTGCGGCTAATGAGGGTGATGGTGACGACGGGGATAATTGTGAAGTGTGGTGGTTAATAGTGGTGGAGTGGTAATGGGTGACTGATGATAGGTATTCTCTCTCTCTCTCTCTCTCTCTCTCTCTCTCTCTCTCTCTCTCTCTCTCTCTCTCTCTCTCTCCTTAACCACTCCAAAGCTTCTTTTCTTCCCCTACTCCTACCCATCTCCACCTCCCCTCTCTTTCCCTTCCTCATTTACCCATTCCCTCTCTAGCCTCTCCTCCATCTTTTTCCACCGCGTTTCTTTCTACTCCTTCCCCCCCAACACACCTGTTCGATGCCTCCCAATCTCTTCCCTCCGGCCTCCCTTCCCTCACCCCAACCAACTCTCCACCATCCCCCTCCTCTTTCCATTTGCACCCCCCTACACCTCCAACATCCTCTCTCTCTTTCATTATCCCCACCCCTCCCACCCCTCCCCTCCCCCCACTACCGCCACCCCTCCCGCCCCTTCCCCTCTCACTATCCCCACCTCTCCCGCCCCTCCCCTCACCCACTACCGCCAACTACCGCCACCAGCACCTCCTCTTCCCCCCTCCGTCTCCAATACCTCACCCTCCTTCTTCCTCATCCCACCCACCCCACCACTCCTCCCTCCTCTCCTCTCCTTGCTACCGTCTCCAGCACTCATTCCCCTCCCCTCTCCTCCACCCCCCTCCCCATCACCGTCTTCAGTATTCACCTTCTAGTCTTGTGTCTACCCTGGACCAATTAGGCACGAGCAAACACTTGGCATTTAAGGAGAAAGAGGCAATTGTCAGTCTTGTTAGGCAGTTCCAAAAATTAACACCAGGGGGCAGGGGGTACTTAACCTGACCGTGTGTGTGTGTGTGTGTGTGTGTGTGTGTGTGTGTGTGTGTGTGTGTGTGTGTAATAATAATAATAATAATAATAATAATAATAATAATAATAATAATTAACGGTTTATTGAAAGAGCTTGGCAGCCAGAAGGCTGAAAATATACAGTTACATATTTGGGGAATGGGTTACGAATTACAAATAATATACAAGTAACATAAGTGACACAAATAAGACATATAATAACTTAGATGGGGAAAAGCTCAAACTACAGTTCATTTCAACATAGTGACAGTGTTACAGTATTATAAGTTATTGATAATTTTTACAATGGTTGGGACTGGGCTGTTCTGATGGCGATCAGTTCGTGCACGTATGGGCTGGATGCGGTTGTGGTGTCGAACAGCAATTCTCGGACAAGGGATCTCAGGTGGTAGTAGGAGCCGGTGTCGGGGATGGTGTAGAAGCTTCTTACCAAATTTGCAGATGAGGTCGTGGTGATGGTCAGTGAGAGTCGAAAGGGTCAGTGTGTTGAGCGCTTCTTGATATGTGGAGTAGGAGGGGGAGAGAATAATCTTGCATGCCCTCTTTTGCACTTTTTCTAGGTGTTTACGTTGTGTGGCATTTAGGGAGGAAGACCAGGTGGGGGAGGCATAGGTGAGCTTGAGAAGTATGAATGTTGTGTAAACACTGAGGAGCTCGTGTGCAGGAACTCCGAGGGACTTGAGTCGGCGGAGGAGGTGGAGACGGAAACTGGAGGATTTGACAACTTCATTGACGTGTGGTTTCCAATTTAGTTTGTTGTCTATGGTGACGCCGAGGAGCTTCGTGGAATCTACAACCTGGAGTGTGTTCGGACCTAGAGTAATGGAAGGAGGTGGGACAATGTCGGAGGAGAGGTTGATGTGCATAACCATGGTCTTGGTATGGTTGATGGTGACATGGTTGTTGGTGGCCCAGTTTTGGAGACTGTTCAATAAATCCTGAAGGGCGGTATAGTTGGGAGCAGAATTGTTGACGCTGATCCCAATGGTGGAGTCGTCGACATATTTCCAGCGAGCAGGGGTTTCTCTAAGGCTATCATTGATGAGCATAAGGAAGCAGAGTGGTCCCATCTTGGTGCCTTGGGGGACGCCACAGGTGAGTGACTGAAAGGTGGAGACAGCCCCTCGGAAGCGTACAGCTTGGCGTCGGTCACTGAGGAAGTCTGTAAGCCATGGTATGAGGCTTCTTCGAAGCCCGAGGTCAATAGCTTTGTTGATGATTAAATTGTGGTCGACTAGGTCGAACGCTTTAGTGAAATCAATGAAGGCGACAGCTACAGACGTTTTTCGTTTCTCGAGATGGCGGTATATGTAATCGAGAAAGCTGACAAGACAGTGAGTGGTGGAGGAAGTTTTCATGTTGCCAAATTGCTGAGGGTCTACGACTCCTGCAATATCAGCATAAGCCCAGTCGAACACAAAACTTTCACAGATTAGGCTGGGTATTGGGGTGATTGCAATAGGTCGTAGCTGATTTAAGGATTGTGGGCTGGTTGACTTGGGCACTGGTGATACATAAGAGGTCTTCCAGTCAGCTGGGCATCTGGCTTGACTGAGAGAAGCATTGATGATGGAGCAGAGGGGTTTAGCAAGCTCCGGGGAGAACTCCTTGAAGAGTTTCATTGGTAGGTCAATGGGGGTGGTAGAGCGTTTTAATTTTAGTTTGTCCAGGCGTTTTGCTACGTCAAATTCTTCTACTAAGTCAGTGGGAAGGGGGGCTGGTAGGTAAGCAGGGAGACTGGTTGTGTCAAGCCGGGGGGAGCGTCTGGCATATAGTTGCGAAATGGTTGTTTGATTGCTCAGCTGCGTCAACACTAGTGAGATGGCTAAGGAAGGGGAGGGGGTGTGTCTTATTGTTTAGTCCACAGAGTTCTTTAAGCTTACCATACCATTGACTGATGTTGGTCTGCTTCAGGTGTTGTAATTTGGTTGGGTAGTGTGTGTGTGTGTGTGCCTTC
>CAUDMG010001894.1:0-12500 GCA_958450375.1 Homarus gammarus
ATATTATATAAGTATAATCATATATGATCTTATATATATATATGCTGATAACCACCAGGAAAGAAGAAAACACGAAGTTCCCAAGCGCTTTCGTGTAATTCACATCTTCAGGGGTGAGTACAGACTAGATAGAGTAATGCAGAAGATGAATATATACAGAGGAGGGTGAGACCAGGTCCACAATGGTCAGGTAATGACCCTACTAATCTTTAAATGGCACACAACGGTTGGTGGTTGGGTCAGATGGGACAGTGACCCGCCCTCTCACCTGATCACAAATCTTCTTAATTACAAAGTTGTCCAGCTTGTACATGCCGTTACTCAAATTCATGTTGAATGCTTCGGTATGTTTAATAAGACTAGATTCTATGATGTTCCTACTATCAATTGAATTACATGGTAATATTGAGGAGGCATTATCCCAGTCAATGCAATGCTTGTTATCCCTCAAATGAACAAACAGAGCATTGGATTCCTGGCCTGTCCTGACACTGTATTTGTGTTGTTTAATTCTAGTTACAAGATCTTTACCTGTCTGGCCTAAGTAAAACATATTACATTCCTTGCAAGGAACTTTATAAATGCAACCAATTGTGTTGTTGGGGGAGTTCTTGATTAACATTTGTTTAACAGTGCATGAGTTTTTAAATGCCACATTGACGTTCCAGGACTACTGTTTTGTAACCTGAGACGTGTGCGTTCTGTTCTTCAGCCAAGATAGACCACAAATGGCATCTTATTAGAAATAGGATTGGACTAAGGATGCCAATATACTAGACAATGATACTTGTGTGCCCTCGCTATGGTTAAGTTTGATGGTTCCAACAGGGAGTCGACAGTGTTTGACATTAGGCCAGAGCATTTTGCAATTTGGAGAAATTCAGTAATTTGACAAGTGAAGAAGTGAACATGTGTAAAGGTGTTGTGTATGCATCTATGTCCAAGCCTTGTGTTTCAAACTGTCCAGAAAGATTCACCAAAGCACTCCAAGCCCTTAAGAAAAATAAGGATCTACATGTCACTAAAGCAGATAAAGCCAACACAGTAGTGATTTTAAACAAAGATGACTATATCTCAAAAATGAATGACCTTTTATGTGACACTACAACATATTCTAAACTCATAAATAATCCTCTCAACACTGTCAACACCCAGTTCAACAAAAAACTTAAGTCCCTATTGAGAGGCAAAGCTACTCTCATTAAACATCTTACTTCAACGTCCCCTCCACTGCCTTACATGTACGGTTTAATCAAGACCCACAAGCCCAATAACCCAGCAAGACCCATCATTAGCTCTGTTGGGTCAATCTCTTATAAACTATCTAAATGGTTAGTTTCCTTACTAAACCCCCTAGTTGGCAACATTTCTAACTCCAATATCAAGAATAATATGGATCTGGTTGATAAACTCAATAACTTGCACATTAATCATGATTTTAAACTGGTCAGCTTTGATGTAACGTCACTTTTTACAAAGGTCCCAGTTGATGATTTACTAGAGTTCCTCATAGATTCCCTGGATAACATTTCACTGCCCGTCTCGAAAGACGACTTCATCGAACTCATCAAACTATGTATTAAGGATTGCAAATTCGAATTCAATGGGGAATATTATGCTCAAAAATTTGGTATGGCAATGGGTAATCCACTCTCACCTGTATTAAGCAACCTATATATGGAATTCTTTGAAAAGAAACTATTAAGTAATATTTTACCACCCTCAGCAGTCTGGTTTAGATATGTTGATGATGTATTATGTCTCTGGCCATGTAATGAGGACCTAAAAGTTTTCCTACCACAACTTAACAACTTAGCCCCCTCGATCAAATTCACTGTGGAATTAGAGCAAGACTGTAAATTGCCATTCCTAGACTGTCTGATACACAGAATAGGTAACACTTTTAAGTTCAGTATTTATAGAAAACCAACCAATGTGTGTTCATACATTCATTATTATTCTGCCCACCATAATAAAGTCAAACAGTCAGTATTTACAACAATGTTTTTACGTGCCTTGAGAATTTGCAGTCCGGAATTCATCGATGAGGAATACAAATATATATATAATATTGGCTCAAACCTTAAATACCCTAGATCTTTCATAGACAAATGCTTAAACATTACTAAGAAAACTTTTTATAGAACTGATCCCAAGCCCACCCATGACCATAAGAATATCTTAATATTACCATTTCACAAAAATTTCTCACACATTCCGGCACAGCTAAAATCTTGGAACGTCAATGTGGCATTTAAAAACTCATGCACTGTTAAACAAATGTTAATCAAGAACTCCCCCAACAACACAATTGGTTGCATTTATAAAGTTCCTTGCAAGGAATGTAATATGTTTTACTTAGGCCAGACAGGTAAAGATCTTGTAACTAGAATTAAACAACACAAATACAGTGTCAGGACAGGCCAGGAATCCAATGCTCTGTTTGTTCATTTGAGGGATAACAAGCATTGCATTGACTGGGATAATGCCTCCTCAATATTACCATGTAATTCAATTGATAGTAGGAACATCATAGAATCTAGTCTTATTAAACATACCGAAGCATTCAACATGAATTTGAGTAACGGCATGTACAAGCTGGACAACTTTGTAATTAAGAAGATTTGTGATCAGGTGAGAGGGCGGGTCACTGTCCCATCTGACCCAACCACCAACCGTTGTGTGCCATTTAAAGATTAGTAGGGTCATTACTCTGACCATTGTGGACCTGGTCTCACCCTCCTCTGTATATATTCATCTTGTTCTGCATTACTCTATCTAGTCTGTACTCACCCCTGAAGATGTGAATTACACGAAAGCGCTTGGGAACTTCGTGTTTTTCTTCTTTCCTTGTGGTTATCAGCATACACACATATATATATATATATAATAATATATATATATTTAATATATATATATTATATATATATATATAATCAACGACCTCACCAGCAAGGAATCGAACCCTCGACCTACTGGGTGTGACTAGGGAACGCTTACCGGCTAGGCCACAAGGACACTAAAAGCAGTTCTAGACTCTGTTATATTTCACACAAAGCCTGTTCATCGAGCTGATGGCGCCGTGAACCTCATTGGGAAACTGCCCGTGCCTCTTATGTGGTGTCAGTAGCATTTTACCGAATCCAGCTGGTATGAAACGCGAGGTACATATATATACTTCATTTTTAGTCCATTTAACACGCGGACTTTGAACATACAATCAACGACCTCACCAGCAAGGAATCGAACCCTCGACCTACTGGGTGTGACTAGGGAACGCTTACCGGCTAGGCCACAAGGACACTAAAAGCAGTTCTAGACTCTGTTATATTTCACACAAAGCCTGTTCATCGAGCTGATGGCGCCGTGAACCTCATTGGGAAACTGCCCGTGCCTCTTATGTGGTGTCAGTAGCATTTTACCGAATCCAGCTGGTATGAAACGCGAGGTACATATATATACTTCATTTTTAGTCCATTTAACACGCGGACTTTGAACATATAATCAACGACCTCACCAGCAAGGAATCGAACCCTCGACCTACTGGGTGTGACTAGGGAACGCTTACCGGCTAGGCCACAAGGACACTAAAAGCAGTTCTAGACTCTGTTATATTTCACACAAAGCCTGTTCATCGAGCTGATGGCGCCGTGAACCTCATTGGGAAACTGCCCGTGCCTCTTATGTGGTGTCAGTAGCATTTTACCGAATCCAGCTGGTATGAAACGCGAGGTACATATATATACTTCATTTTTAGTCCATTTAACACGCGGACTTTGAACATATAATCAACGACCTCACCAGCAAGGAATCGAACCCTCGACCTACTGGGTGTGACTAGGGAACGCTTACCGGCTAGGCCACAAGGACACTAAAAGCAGTTCTAGACTCTGTTATATTTCACACAAAGCCTGTTCATCGAGCTGATGGCGCCGTGAACCTCATTGGGAAACTGCCCGTGCCTCTATGTGGTGTCAGTAGCATTTTACCGAATCCAGCTGGTATGAAACGCGAGGTACATATATATACTTCATTTTTAGTCCATTTAACACGCGGACTTTGAACATATAATCAACGACCTCACCAGCAAGGAATCGAACCCTCGACCTACTGGGTGTGACTAGGGAACGCTTACCGGCTAGGCCACAAGGACACTAAAAGCAGTTCTAGACTCTGTTATATTTCACACAAAGCCTGTTCATCGAGCTGATGGCGCCGTGAACCTCATTGGGAAACTGCCCGTGCCTCTTATGTGGTGTCAGTAGCATTTTACCGAATCCAGCTGGTATGAAACGCGAGGTACATATATATACTTCATTTTTAGTCCATTTAACACGCGGACTTTGAACATATAATCAACGACCTCACCAGCAAGGAATCGAACCCTCGACCTACTGGGTGTGACTAGGGAACGCTTACCGGCTAGGCCACAAGGACACTAAAAGCAGTTCTAGACTCTGTTATATTTCACACAAAGCCTGTTCATCGAGCTGATGGCGCCGTGAACCTCATTGGGAAACTGCCCGTGCCTCTTATGTGGTGTCAGTAGCATTTTACCGAATCCAGCTGGTATGAAACGCGAGGTACATATATATACTTCATTTTTAGTCCATTAACACGCGGACTTTGAACATATAATCAACGACCTCACCAGCAAGGAATCGAACCCTCGACCTACTGGGTGTGACTAGGGAACGCTTACCGGCTAGGCCACAAGGACACTAAAAGCAGTTCTAGACTCTGTTATATTTCACACAAAGCCTGTTCATCGAGCTGATGGCGCCGTGAACCTCATTGGGAAACTGCCCGTGCCTCTTATGTGGTGTCAGTAGCATTTTACCGAATCCAGCTGGTATGAAACGCGAGGTACATATATATACTTCATTTTTAGTCCAATTAACACGCGGACTTTGAACATATAATCAACGACCTCACCAGCAAGGAATCGAACCCTCGACCTACTGGGTGTGACTAGGGACGCTTACCGGCTAGGCCACAAGGACACTAAAAGCAGTTCTAGACTCTGTTATATTTCACACAAAGCCTGTTCATCGAGCTGATGGCGCCGTGAACCTCATTGGGAAACTGCCCGTGCCTCTTATGTGGTGTCAGTAGCATTTTACCGAATCCAGCTGGTATGAAACGCGAGGTACATATATATACTTCATTTTTAGTCCAATTAACACGCGGACTTTGAACATATAATCAACGACCTCACCAGCAAGGAATCGAACCCTCGACTTACTGGGTGTGACTAGGGAACGCTTACGGGCTAGGCACAAGGACACTAAAAGCAGTTCTAGACTCTGTTATATTTCACACAAAGCCTGTTCATCGAGCTGATGGCGCCGTGAACCTCATTGGGAAACTGCCTCGTGCCTCTTATGTGGTGTCAGTAGCATTTTACCGAATCCAGCTGGTATGAAACGCGAGGTACATATATATACTTCATTTTTAGTCCAATTAACACGCGGACTTTGAACATATAATCAACGACCTCACCAGCAAGGAATCGAACCCTCGACCTACTGGGTGTGAGGCACGGGCAGTGCCTCACTTTTGTGGGGATTTTGTTTGTTTTTTAATATGGGGAGATCCTTATTTATTGTTAGTTCCTTTTAATGTCTTTTTTTTTTAATTCTTGACGTTTTAGCAAACTTAAATTTCCATATGTTTTAATTTTTATTTATTTTGTTTTAATTTTTCTTCCCCTAAAAGTATCGTCTTCATTTACGATTTTTCTTGTAGCTTAGAAGAACTTTATAGTAACTGATTTTTGTCATTATCATCTTCCAATATAAACTTTCAACCCATGCCAGTATAATCTCGCATCTCTCATTGAGTGTTACTTCACCGGGACCAGAGGCCGCCTCCCTGACAACACGGATGGAGGTTTTTCCCGTGTGGGAGGGTTTTTGTTTTTTCTTTTCCACATATTATCGTGTTACTGACAATATAATCTTAGTAATACAGTTTGTTGTTTGTTGTATGGTGAGAGAGGCTTGGGGGGTTGGGGGGGTGACGAGGGGTGAAGGGGGGCTGGAGGGGGGGTGAAGGGGGCTGGAGGAGGGTGAAGGGGGGCTGGAGGGGGTGAAGGGAGGGTGAAGGGGGGCTGGAGGGGGTTGAAGGGGGGTGAAGGGGGGCTGGAGGGGGTGAAGGGGGGCTGGAGGGGGTGAAGGGAGGGTGAAGGGGGCTAGAGGGGGGAGAAGGGGGACTGGAGGGGGTGAAGGGGGCTGGAGGGGGTGAAGGGAGGGTGAAGGGGAGCTGGAGGGGGGAGAAGGGGACTGGAGGGGGTAAAGGGGGCTGGATGGGGGTGAAGGAGGGTGAAGGGGGGATGGAAGGGGGAGAAGGGGGGTGAAGGGGGGCTGGAGGGGTGAAGGGAGGGTGAAGGGGGGCTGGAGGGGGTGAAGGGGGACTGGAGGGGGTGAAGGGGGCTGGAGGGGTGAAGGAGGGTGAAGGGGGCTGGAAGGGGGAGAAGGGGGGTGACGGGGGCTGGAGTGGGTGAAGGGGGGCTGGAGGGGGTGAAGGGAGGGTGAAGGGGGGCTGGAGGGGGTGAAGGGGGCTGGAGGGGGTGAAGGGGGGCTGGAGGGGGCTGGAAGGGAGGGTGAAGGGGGCTGGAGGGGGGTGAAGGGGGCTGGAGGGGGTGAAGGGGGTGAAGGGGGCTGGAGGGGGTGAAGGGAGGGTGAAGGGGGGTTGGAGGGGGACTGGAGGGGGTGAAAGGGGAGTAGGGAGGTCTAGTGCCGACAAAATTAACCTAATCTTAGACTGTATCGGTTGTCATCATCCAGGTTCCGGTACTTCCTCGTCTCCATAAGAAAAACGACTTTAATCTCCATGTACAGTTCAGCCATTAACAAGGCCAATCGTCCAGGGTCGTGACAGAGGCTGGTCTGGAAGATATGGGGAAAGATATTATATTCTAATTAAGGTTCCGTTTTGACCTTCTTCCGTGACCTTGACCATTTACCGTGACCTTGACATTCACCCGTGTCCTTGATCATCTGCCGTGACACGCTTATAAAATGCGCCCCCGCACACACACACACACACACACACACACACACACACAGAACCAATCTCAAGCTCGTGTGTTTTGCGCTTTGCTATTAAATAAATTCATCGTTATTGCCGACATTCAAGTTGATGCTCGAGCGGTTGTCTTCCCTGAATACCTGTGTTGTGGCCAGTGTGAGTGTCTTTATCGTGCTAATGTTGAGGTCCAGGTGTTATTGTTACTGATATTGTGCTGCTGATGGTGGTGTAGTGATGATGGTGGTGGTGTGATAGTCGTATTGTGATGGTGGTGGTGTGGTAGTGGTGGTGTGGTGCTGCTGATAGTATTAGTGTGGTGGTGATGTTGATGGCGGAGTGATGGTAGTGGTGGTGGTGATAGTAATATTGTGGTTGTGATGGTGTGGTAGTAGTGGTTTGGTAATTGTGGCGGTGATATGGAGTAGTGGTAGTGGTGATGGTGTGGTGGTGGTGATGTGATGGTGGTGATAGTAGTAGTGTATATGGTAATGGTGGTGGTTTGGAAGTAGTTGTGGTGGTAGTAGGGGTGTAGTGGTTGTGTGGTAGTAATGGTGGTGGTGTAGTAGTTGTGGCGGTGGTGTTGTGGTAGTAGTGGTGATGTGGTGGTGGTTTGTGTGATAGCAATTACTCGTAGTGGTGTGATGGTGTAGTAGTACTGGTATGGCTGGTGTGGTGTGGCTGGTGTGGTGGTAGTGTGGCTGTCACTTCTCTTACTAGCGCTGTACATAGAATCTATAACGTACTTAAGATAAACACATTTCATACGGAAGAAATTAATGATAGGGAGGTAAAGAGGTTAATGCCGTGTTAGGTAGGTTAGGTTAGGTTAGGTTAGGTTAGGTTAGGTTAGGTTAGGTTAGGTCAGGTTAGACTGTAGGACGAGAAAGATTGCGCACAAGAATGTTCCTAAAACTCACTTGTAAAGTAATTGAATATTTGAGTACAGAAAAATGTGTAAAAGTTAGCGACTAATGAACTGGTACTGAAAAATGAGAGAGAGAGAGAGAGAGAGAGAGAGAGAGAGAGAGAGAGAGAGAGAGAGAGAGAGTTATCTTTAGTGTGAGAGCGAGGAACTGAACGAATAATGGCCGTCTCATTGTTACAAAAAGGTCCAGCTTAATTGCCTGTTAACTACTGACGTCAATGATACAACCCCGAGTCCTGAATTTGAAAGTAAGAAAGAAAGAAAGAAAAAGAAAAAAAAGAAAGAAAAAAAGAAAGAAAGACCACAAATTTACATACACAATATGTCTCTTGTTAAGGAAGAGGCAAGTGGTGGGGAGAAGGGGAGGGGGTGATAATCTAAAGGGAGGGGAAATTTGAGTGAGAATGGAGGGAAAGTTAAGGGGGAGGAAAATGGTGGGGACGGATAGGGAGGGTTGAGGAGAGGAAAGAAGGAAAGGGAAGGGTTTGGGAAAAGGGGTGGAGTAGTGAATTGAGAGGAGATGGGATGGGAGGTGACGGAAAGGAGCGAGGGAGTAAGGGAAGGGATGAGGTAGGAGAGAGAGAGAGAGAGAGAGAGAGAGAGAGAGAGAGAGAGAGAGAGAGAGAGAGAGAGAGATGTATTGACAGGAGATAAAACATGAAAAAAGACAGAAATAAATATCGCACCAGAGAGACACGAGACAGTTGGAAGAGACAGCCAGGAGGGAGAGACAGGCGAGAGTGCACAGTGAAAGTCTCCTTGTTACGATCTCTCATGACTGGGAGAACCGTGTGTGTGTGTGTGTGTGTGTGTGTGTGTGTGTGTGTGTTCTCTCTTTCCAACTTCTGTCCCACCTGCTCAACCTCTCTTATCCTTCACCCTCTCTCCCTATTCCTTCCTTCTCAATTCCCTTCCTGCAACCCCTCCGCCTTCCTCTATCCCCTCTCCCTACGTACCTCCATCTCCCTCCTCCAATCATCTACCCACGTTCCTTACACCCTCTTCATCCTCCCCCCCCCCTCCCTCTTCCCCGACTTCCCTCCTCCACCCAAGTCCCTTCCTCCCCACCACCCACCCCCTACCACCCCCTCTCCCCACAAGAAAAGTTTCGATAACCTTTGACCTCTGTTCTTGACAGCTCTAAGAAAAACTTCGAATGAGGTGGAAGAGAAAAGAAGGAAGAAATGACCAGGGAATAAAATAAGATAATTCTAAAAAGTGATAAAGAAAATAAAAATGACAAAAGAGTACAGAAAAATGACTAAACATGTGAATAAGAAAATACGGGAAAGTAATAAATAATAATAAGGAAGAAGTAATATGGTATAAAACAAAGGATAAACCAAATGGTGAATAACCCAAGATTGTAATAAAAACATAAGTAGAAAGAAGAAAAAGGCAGGTAATAAGGTAATATATGAATAAAAAAAATCAATAAATGAAAAAAAGAATAAAAACTCAGAATAATAAGGGAAATAATTAAAAATGTAATAAACATAAATAAAATACACAACAAAGATTACAGGGAATTGAGTATAAGAAATAAACAAAATATAGAAAGTAAAAAAAAATCACTTAAATAACAAAGCAAAAATAACAGGTGAAATGAAATATAGGATAATGATAATAATGATTAACAATAAATAACAAGAACATGACAGTATCAAAAAATAAACAAAATAATTGAAATAAAACTGAACAAAATACAAAATTAACAAAAAACAATGAAAATCAAAACACACAAGAAACTGAAAAACAAATAAACGAAATATACCAGAAAAAACAGTAAAACAAAATAAAACACGACAGAAGAAAGAAAATTAAGTAAAAACTAACCAATAAATAACTATAAACAAATAAAACAACAACAAAAACATAAAATTTGTCAAGTTACATAATTAGAAAAGAAAAAATACAAAATAATAATTGACACAAGGGATGGCAACACTCGCATCGCGGTACGGTAAGCTGAGGGTGACTACTACTACTACTACTACACATATACGGAGGTGGACCTTGACTGAGGATCACTTAGGGGCGTGTAACTTGGACTAGTGTGACCTTCATCCCCTCACGACTCACACTTCGAGTCATCACCAGGACATGATTTTTCTTTTCAGGTCCAGTGAAGCGCGGGTTATATTGGCGATCTGGCTCCGTTACAGTCACCTGACCGGGTTATTACAGTCACCTGGCCGGGTTATTACAGTCACCTGGCCGGGTTATTACAGTCGCCTGGCCGTGTGTGTGTGTGGAGAGAGTGAGGGGTTGATCCATCCTCCTGTCAATCCAAAATGAATCAAGTCCTCCATTACCACCATAGAGTTCCATTGTCACCTTAACTCACCCTATGTGACTTCAATCTCTCTCTCTCTCTCTCTCTCTCTCTCGTCAACTCGTCTACCAGAGACTCGGAATACATCATCGGATTATCTACCTGGTGTTCGGAGTATCTACCTGGTGCTCGGATTACCTACCTGGTGTTCGGATTACCTACCTGGTGTTCGGATTACCTACCTGGTGTTCGGTTTATCTGTTTCCTGTTCGGATCATCAACCCAAGTCTGCGGAATCTATTACTGAGGATTGCATTATCTACACAGTGTTCGGATTCCATAACTCATTTCCAGAGCATTCGCGTCGTGTTCGGATTTTCTGGGTAGTGTTCAGATTCTTCACCGGATGCTCGGATTATCTCGAAGCTCAAGTTCGAATTATCAACTAAATGCACTAATCTTTTCTACCTGGCGTTCCAATTATGAGCCTGACCTTCGAATTATGAACCTGACCTTCGAATTATGAGCCACTACGAATTATTAGCCTGACATACAAATCATCAGCCTTGTGTTCAAATTACGTGAGTTGTTCGAATTATGGGCCTGACGTTTGGATTATCTACTTGTCGTTCGAATTACCGAGACGAGAGATGAATGGAAAGAAAGTAATCAGCATTGGTAATCAATTTACCGTTCATTAGCTCGGGAAATCCAATTGGTCCCGCCCCGCCTGTCTTTTAACACCCTGCGTCTGTCTGTCCGTCCGTCTGTGTCTGTCTGTATGTCTATCTGTCTGTCTATCTATGGATAACTCGTAACATAAGGGAAGTGGTATTCCAAGGGATGACTTACGAAAAGAAAAACATCGATTTTTCTATTAAAAGAAAATAGGGGAGTGAGCCTTTGAGGGAGACTCACCTAAAACCATTCTCAAACTCCAATTAGTTGATTAATGGTTTCTATTCTCCTCCGAACCTCTCAATCCCTAACCCCAGGCGCCCTCTCAACTCCTATCCCATTGTCAACTTTCCTCAACTATGATCAGACACTTACACGTGCACATATACTCCCGCGCACACACACACACACGCACACACACACACACACACACACCCGCCCACACACACACACAGAGCAACTAACTGGAGATAAAAATAGAGAGAAAAATAGATAGAAATATATAGACTATTTAAAGGGACGAGCTGCGTTTGTGTACCTAAGTTATGGGGTGGATAAGGCAAGGGTGGAGGATGAGGGAATAGGCAAAAAGAGCAAAAAAACGGAAAGGTGAGAGAAGGAATAGATAATGGAGTGGATAGGACATGGTTGGAAGATGAAAGAAGAGGCGAGGAGAAGAAGATGGAGATAAATAAGTGGGGCAGTACAAGGGATGGTGAAATAGGAAGGAGGGAAGGATGAAAAGAGGAGAAAGAAAGATAAGGATAGGATAAAACAGATAATTAGGTGGATAGGGCAAGGTGAGGAGAACAAGGGAATAGGTGAATCGGGTAAGGGGGAGAAGTGGTGGATAGGAGGAGGGCACGTTTGGATGATGGAGAAAACAGAAGAAAGGAAGGATAATTGAGAGAGAGAGGACAGATACGAAAGAGGGAAGGGAGAAAATAAGAGAAAGGTTACCGGGTAAATAAATTAAGGAAATAGAATAAGTTAAATAAGGAGAAAAAAACTTTAAAGAAATGGGGGAAAAGGTGACAAGGAGAAGAGGCGAATAAGTGAGAGAAAGAAATGGATTAAGTGAGAGAAAATTAGAATATTAATGCAAAAAGGGAGGGAAGAAAGGTGAATAAGTGAGAAGAAGGAAGATAAGAATGAGACAAAAAAGAGGAAAAGTTCTCCGTCCCTTCTTTTCCCATCCACCATTCGACCAAAAACAATTTCCTCCCTCCCTCCCTCCCTCTCCATCACCAGCATTTCCTCCCTTGCTCCACCATTCCCCACTACTGTAATGATTGATTGTCAGACCAAACCTTACAGCCCAGAATTATGCCGTATATAGCAGCAAGTACATTACAGACATCGTGGTACCACCACATTCCGGGTTGACACACCTCAGGTCGACCCATGTGACTTGACCTCGCCCGCTAATGACGTGAGTCAGGTGACCTACAGCCGCACCTAGCCAAGACACCTGGCCGGGACCACACCTGCAGCAGCTATCCAGATCAAACCAGTTTAGTGCTAATTGGTTAGAGGTCAGAAGCCGGCTGTGCCGACCCCATATAAAGGCCCTGCAGTCCCGTCCACGGG
>CAUDMG010001894.1:17500-34564 GCA_958450375.1 Homarus gammarus
TCTTACCTCTTATCTAACTCTCTCATACACAGGTTCTCTCTCTCTCTCTCTCTCTCTCTCTCTCTCTCTCTCTCACCATGTTCAGCAGTAACTCGGAAGTATAATTCTAAAAAAAAATTCTAGTAAAAAAAAACTATTTCTGGCCATAAAATTTACTAGCGGACGGTCCGGAAATATACGGTACTGCTGGTGTTGTCTAATAAACCGGACTTACCTTTAACACTTAAATGTGTGTGTGTGTGTGTGTGTGTGTGTGTGTGTGTGTGTGTGTGTGTGTTTGTGTGTGTGTGTGTGTGTGTGTGTGTATGTATGTATGTATGTATGTATGTATGTATGTATGCATGTATGTGTATGTATGTATGTATGTATGTGTGTATGTGTATGTAGGTATGTGTGTATGTGTGTGTGTGTGCGTATGTATGTATATATGTGTGTGTGTGTATGTGTGTGTGTATGTGTGTGTGTAATTCAGTAATCACATTATTAAAAAAACGACCAATTAATCTTCAGTGAGTTAATTAAACCAATAATTAACAACTGAGGCTGTATTGACTGTTTAGTTTATGCATGTATGTAAGGTATGTATGTATGTATGTATGAGTGTATGTATGTATTTCATTATACATGCATATACAGTATGTGATAAAAAAATACAGGAGTTTAAGTCACAGAAAAAACAGTACAGGTCAAAGTCTTAACAGTACAGGTCAAAGTCTTAACAGTACAGGTCAAGGTAGCAACAGTACAGGTCAAAGTCTTAACAGTACAGGTCAAGGTAGCAACAGTACAGGTCAAAGTCTTAACAGTACAGGTGAAGGTAGCAACAGTACAGGTCAAAGTCTTAACAGTACAGGTGAAGGTAGCAACAGTACAGGTCAAAGTCTTAACAGTACAGGTGAAGGTAGCAACAGTACAGGTCAAAGTCTTAACAGTACAGGTGAAGGTAGCAACAGTACAGGTCAAAGTCTTAACAGTACAGGTGAAAGTAGCAACAGTACAGGTCAAAGTCTTAACAGTACAGGTCAAGGTAGCAACAGTACAGGTCAAAGTCTTAACAGCACAGGTGAAGGTAGCAACAGTACAGGTCAAAGTCTTAACAGTACAGGTGAAGGTAGCAACAGTACAGGTCAAAGTCTTAACAGTACAGGTGAAGGTAGCAACAGTACAGGTCAAAGTCTTAACAGTACAGGTGAAGGTAGCAACAGTACAGGTCAAAGTCTTAACAGTACAGGTCAAGGTAGCAACAGTACAGGTCAAAGTCTTAACAGTACAGGTGAAGGTAGCAACAGTACAGGTCAAAGTCTTAACAGTACAGGTGAAGGTAGCAACAGTACAGATCAAAGTCTTAACAGTACAGGCGAAGGTAGCAACAGTACAGGTCAAAGTCTTAACAGTACAGGTGAAGGTAGCAACAGTACAGGTCAAAGTCTTAACAGTACAGGTGAAGGTAGCAACAGTACAGGTCAAAGTCTTAACAGTACAGGTCAAGGTTGCAACAGTACAGGTCAAAGTCTTAACAGTACAGGTCAAGGTAGCAACAGTACAAGTCAAAGTCTTAACAGTACAGGTCAAGGTAGCAACAGTACAGGTCAAAGTCTTAACAGTACAGGTGAAGGTAGCAACAGTACAGGTCAAAGTTTTAACAGTACAGGTGAAGGTAGCAACAGTACAGGTCAAAGTCTTAACAGTACAGGTGAAGGTAGCAACAGTACAGGTCAAAGTCTTAACAGTACAGGTCAAAGTAGCAACAGTACAGGTCAAAGTCTTAACAGTACAGGTGAAAGTAGCAACAGTACAGGTCAAAGTCTTAACAGTACAGGTCAAGGTAGCAACAGTACAGGTCAAAGTCTTAACAGTACAGGTCAAGGTAGCAACAGTACAGGTCAAAGTCTTAACAGTACAGGTCAAAGTCTTAACAGTACAGGTGAAGGTTGGAACAGTACAGGTCAAAGTCTTAACAGTACAGGTGAAGGTAGCAACAGTACAGGTCAAAGTCTTAACAGTACAGGTGAAGGTAGCAACAGTACAGGTCAAAGTCTTAACAGTACAGGTGAAGGTAGCAACAGTACAGGTCAAAGTCTTAACAGTACAGGTGAAGGTAGCAACAGTACAGGTCAAAGTCTTAACAGTACAGGTAAAGGTAGCAACAGTACAGGTCAAAGTTTTTACAGTACAGGTGAAGGTAGCAACAGTACAGGTCAAAGTTTTAACAGTGCAGGTGAAGGTAGCAACAGTACAGGTCAAAGTCTTAACAGTACAGGTGAAGGTAGCAACAGTACAGGTCAAAGTCTTAACAGTACAGGTCAAGGTAGCAACAGTACAGGTCAAAGTCTTAACAGTACAAGTGAAGGTAGCAACAGTACAGGTCAAAGTCTTAACAGTACAGGTGAAGGTAGCAACAGTAAAGGCCAAAGTCTTAACAGTACAGGTCAAGGTAGCAACAGTACAGGTCAAAGTCTTAACAGTACAGGTCAAGGTAGCAACAGTACAGGTCAAAGTCTTAACAGTACAGGTTAAGGTAGCAACAGTACAGGTCAAAGTCTTAACAGTACAGGTGAAGGTAGCAACAGTACAGGTCAAAGTCTTAACAGTACAGGTGAAGGTAGCAACAGTACAGGTCAAAGTCTTAACAGTACAGGTGAAGGTAGCAACAGTACAGGTCAAAGTCTTAACAGTACAGGTCAAAGTCTTAAGAGTACAGGTCAAGGTAGCAACAGTACAGGTCAAAATCTTAACAGTACAGGTCAAGGTAGCAACAGTACAGGTCAAAGTCTTAACAGTACAGGTGAAGGTAGCAACAGTACAGGTCAAAGTCTTAACAGTACTGGTGAAGGTAGCAACAGTACAGGTCAAAGTCTTAACAGTACAGGTGAAGGTAGCAACAGTACAGGTCAAAGTCTTAACAGTACAGGTGAAGGTAGCAACAGTACAGGTCAAAGTCTTAACAGTACAGGTGAAGGTAGCAACAGTACAGGTCAAAGTCTTAACAGTACAGGTGAAGGTAGCAACAGTACAGGTCAAAGTCTTAACAGTACAGGTGAAGGTAGCAACAGTACATGGAAATATAGAATTAATACTTTTTTTTTAAGAAAACACAAATCCCCAATTGTACGTCGTCACTTAAAGTCCAACACGCGATACATCCCCGAGCACCTTGAACACCCTCACCGTCTTGGGAGATGTAGTATTAGTGCCAGGGTATAAGAACATCCTTCAACACTCTGGTGTACAGGGCAGGTGAGGGCCACAACGCCCTGAGGAGTTTAATACAGGCCATCAACTATAGTCCGGGGTATAATCACCCCCAAGAGTGATAGCTAATTAAAAAAACAAACAACTTTGTCAACACAAATCCTATGGTTAATGAAGACAATACAATGCTTGCTCTATCTATCTATCTATCTAGGTCAGTCTGTAGACGTAACAATAAATACATATATACATATATATATATATATATATATATATATATATATATATATATATATATATATATATATATATATATATATATATGTATATATAGTTACCTATCTATCTATAAATGTATCATCTAATCATCTATCTCTCGAGCTATCCATTTATCAATCTATCCACTCAACCATTCATCAGTCAATCCACTCAACCACCCATCAATCAATCTAGCCAGGCATCTACCTATGAATCAACCTAAACTCCTCTCTAATAGTCAATCCCGCCAGCCATGTGCCAGACAGCTGACGAACAAGTCAAGACAAATGGTAATGGCGGACATGATTTATAAGAGTGTGCCAGAGAGAGAGAGAGAGAGAGAGAGAGAGAGAGAGAGAGAGAGAGCCTGTTTCCAATTTATTCGTCGCGGCGGTTCAAAGGCGAGCCGGAGAGGCGGTCGTCATGGCTACCAGGTGAGTTGCCACTAATTTTAGACCCAAAATTAATTTTCATTTTGTTCTCGCACCCTGGGCTTTGATCAAGACTGATGAAGCAGAAGGGGAAATCACCCTTAAAAATCCTGACTCGTGGATGTGGGCGATGCTTGTTCCTGTTCGCGTAGACCGTGGGATAAATCGCTTCTAAATTCGGGCAAGTGGTAACTGTGGCGGCCATGTTGAGCGGTGGCACCACAGGTAGTCGGAGGGCGGAGAGCAAGATGTGTTTTTTACCCCCAGGACGAACAAAGCTCCCGCAACATAAACACCCTCCCCCCTCATCTCTTACCCTCCCTTTTTTCATCACCAATCATTTAATCCACAAACAAAAACAATATAAAAGTAATCACTCAAGAATAAAATTCAGCGCTAGAATATCCCATATCAAGATAAAAAAATAGTAAATAAAAATTCATAAACTCTTCATTATTAAAGAAAAAAGACGGAACATTTGAGGAAGCCGGCAACTCTCCTGACAAAAAAAAGCTCACTGGGGAAGCATCTCGGTGAGCAGGACAGCGAGGTGTAGTAAGTCGCTCCTCGTCTTAATAACCCGAGAGTCTGGCATTATTAGCACGGTGGTGGAGGTTGGGTGATGGTGGTGGTGGCGGCGTTGGGTGATGGTAGACGCTTGTTAAGATGGGCAACACAATTACCTGTTACACAAGAGGGGAAGGAGATATCTACCTGTTATGCTGGCTCGGTATGAACGACTGTCAGTGTGTGGGTGTGTAATAATAATGATAATAATTAACGGTTTATTGAAAGAGCATGGCAGCTAGATGGCCGAGAATGTACAGTTGCATAATTGGGGATTGGGTCTCTTGATTGACAAATAATATACAAGTAACATAAGTGATACAAATATGATATATACAGTAATGACTAGGTGGGAAGGTCATACTACAGGGCATTTCAACATCGTGACAGTGCAAAAAGGTAAGATTGACTGGGAGTGAATACACTGGTTGATTACAAGTTATTGATAATGTTTACAATGGTTGGGACTGGGCTGTTCTTATAGCGATCAGTCCGTGCTCGTATGGGCTGGATGCGGTTGTGGTGTGTCCGCCTGATTAGCTTGGGTGTATAAATATATGCAGGCATCAGCCTATTTATTCAAAATATAGGGAAGATGATGTCACGTCAGCGTCGGCTTCAGTCGTTTACCTGGGCAAGTGTTGAATACAATAATTTTGTGTATAACTTATATTTCATATATTCTGTATATGGTCATACATGAGGCGAGTCTCACACACACACACACACACACACACACACACACACACACACACACACATCATTAGTACCATGAAAAATTACGTCGCCTGTATAACAATAGGAGCCCTCTAGTGCCCGATGCTGGCAAGCATAAAGGCCACTTAGGTGTAAATCTATCTACGGTGTAACAAGAGGTCGCAACCACCACACCTTGGGTTAGCAAAACGTTGGTCCTGTGTCAAGCACTATCCCAGGAAGACCGGACAAATCGCCAACAAGACTGGTAAACCAAAACCCAGGAATACATCCAGCGAGACGATTAACATCTTGGTCCCTAATTACCGTCATTACCGGAGGCGAGAATGTTGATCAATACACCACTGGTCACCTGTCAACTGAATAATGTATGGATGTATTCATTACTAGGGGATGTATGAATGAATTGAATGTATGAATGAATATAAGCTAGGTATGCTTGGGTCTCTCTCTCTCTCATCCATTGCTCTTCACCACCCCCTTATACGGGTCACTTCGCTTACACCACTCAGGTATTTTCTCGTGTCTCTATTTTTCAATCACCAAACTTATCTCTTATCAACGTTATTTTTACACCATCAATTATCGTATCTATAGTTAATATTTTTCCTTACATTCAATATCATTAGTGTTGTTACTCGTCTCCTTAACATAATCATAGTTCATTCCATTTGTGTCCCCTTCTCTCCTCCACCATCTGATATACCTTATTCCTCCTCTTTCTTCACTTTCTTCAATTCAATTTCAATTTCAATTGTTTATTCCTTGATAGAGGAAGCGGGATCCTAGTGCTGTCACTAGGTACCCCTGTACAATGACACCAGAATCATCTGGCAAGTGTGAAAAGTATATACAGTATAAATATTATAAAGGGGCTTACTAAAGCCTAAGGAAGGAAGGATATTCCTTTAACACATAATCAATATTATTTACAAAATATCTGGCCAGTATGGGGAGGATCATCGTGTCACCGTCAGGGGGTCGTGGAGTGGTGGTCCAGCAGGCGTCACGGAAGCGTTGTGTGCGGGGACATCTTAGGAGGTAGTGAATAAGGGTGCGGCTGTCGGGTCTTCTGCATAACGCACAAGAGCGTTGCTCAGGGGATGCGGGGATACCAATCTCCCAAGCAAAGTCATACCCAATGATGATACGGGCAGCAATCACGTCCCCCTTCCGCGACCCTTTCCCGTAGACGTACGAGAGGTCAGGAAGTTTACGGAGGACATCGTACCAGGTGGGCGGGGAGTCCAGGGGGATGGCTGCTTCCCGAGCTTCTCTCTGTTTGCGGCGGATTTGGGTCCTAAGCTGTAAAAGTGTTCGAGGAACAACGTAGTCAGGTGTGGCCTTGTTGCAGCCAGTCTTGGCAAGGTCATCTGCTGCCTCATTCCCCAAGATACCGACATGACTGGGTATCCATAGGAATGTCACAGGACGGCCTGCATCCTGAAGTGTGGATGTTAACCCTCGTATTCGGAGGATGAGGTCCTTATTTTCCCCTGATCCAAATGCGATCCCGTCGAGAGCAGACCTGGAATCGCAGCAGACAAGCAAGGGGCAGAAACCATCTGCTTCTTCCTCAGCGAGAAGGGCAGCAAGGAGGGCTATTAGTTCAGCCTGAGTGGAGGATGCCCCGTCAGAAACTCTGAGAGACAGTTTGATAGGCTCAGGGGCATGAGGACGGGAGATGTAGACACCAGCCCCGGCCCTACCTGTAGCAGGGTCAACAGAACCATCAGTGTAGAGGACGACCCTACCTGGGGACCAGTGAGCGATCCTGGAGAGGTGGTATTTGCAGAGAATAACAGGGTTCACCTGGGATTTCGGGAGCGGTCCACCGAGGGCAATCACTTCAGGTTGAAAATCCAGCCAGGGAGAAGGAGACGAACCAACAGCAGGGGTGACAACAATATCAGGCAGGAGGTCGTGTTCCTGAAGGGCTCGGATGAGTGACCCTCGCCACTGTCTTCTAGATGGAGGTCGGTCTCGGACAGCAGTAGTCAAGTTGGTTTGGACATAGTTGCCCCGAGGATCCCGTAGAATGGAAACGGCAGTTTTTAGGTAAAACTCCTGGACACGATCCTGTAAGGGGGAAAGACCAAGTTCGTTATATAGAGAAGTAGAGCGTGTCCACTGAGGAGCCCCAAGGATGATACGAGCAGCTTTCCTCTGGATAACTTCGAGACGGTTGACAGCAGTCCGACTAATGTTGACGAGGGCAGGGGCGGCGTAGTCGACACAGGAACGGACAAAGGACTTGTACATGGTGAGAAGTACAGGGATGGTGGCACCAAGGGAACCCCTGCACATGGTAGAGAGGGGAGCGAGACGCCGAAAGCATATGTCTCGAAGATAGCGAACTTCAGGGATCTGACAACGTGTGCGAGTTACATACACACCCAGGTATTTTGTCTCATTAACCCAGCCCAAGGGCGTTCCTGATAAGAGAAGGGGTGGAGGTACAACACGACCGTGCCACATGGCTTTTGTTTTCGCAGTTGAAAGAAGGAAACCAAGTGAATCACACTCTCTGGATACCAGATCAAGGGCTTCCTGCATGCTGAGGTAGTCAGGGGCTTGGAGGAGGACATCGTCGGCATATCCTGAGTGGACAACTTCTGTCGGCCACGGGAGTGATGCAATGGAGTGCATGAGAGTGTTAAACAAGGTGGGACTCAGGACTCCACCTTGAGGGGTGCCGAGGTTCATTTCTTGAACAGGAGACATAGAGCCTTCAACGCGAACCCGGGCCTGACGTCCAGTGAGGTAAGAGGCGATCCATTGTAGAAGTCTCCCTTTAACCCCTAACCGCGCAAGTTCAGCTAAAATGAGGGCAGGCTGAGCCGTATCAAAGGCTCCCTTGATATCAAGGAAGACGGAGACGCGGGCAGTCTGATTGCAATAAAAGGAAGCAATGGAGTGTGCTGTGCTGCGATGTTGAATGAAACCATTGAGGGAGTTGTGGAAGCCGCCTATGGTGTGAAGAAGGCGACGATGGAGTATCCTCTCCATCATCTTGCAAACACAGGAGGTAAGACTAATGGGTCGATATTTCCCAGGATCTCCCGGCTTAGGGATGGGGATAATAGTGGCATTTTTCCAGTTGGAAGGGAGAACCCCATGTTCATAAGACATATTGTAGAGAGCAAGCAAGGGGCCGTTAGGAATATTAGTACAGGCGTTGAGGACGGAGTAGGTTATCTGATCATCCCCAGGAGAGGTGTCTTTTCTAGAGCGACGAGCACTGTCAAGCTCGAACTGTGTGATGGGATGATCAGTGGGGGCAGGGGAGGTAAGAGCAGCACGAACAACAGGCTCAGACGCATCAATGCGAGCCTGCACTGCCTCCTGCATTGGATCTGGAAGTGCCTCAGGGGAGGAAGCTCGTGCCCAGTCCTCCATTAAAGAGCAGGCAAGGGAGGCGGGGTCAGGGTGGGGAGGAGGCCTCCGTCGAGTACTCCGTATAGCATTAATCCGATTCCATACATAAGAGGGTGACGACTGGAACGATAGAGACCCTGTGAAGGATAGCCAGTCCGCCTCACGTATCCGACGGCGTTCCTGAGTTGCAAAGGAGCACCAATTTTTGAAGTCTTCCCAGTCCTCTGGAGACCGAGACCTCCGTATGGCAGAGTGGAGATCACGGGTTACCTGCCGGAGATGTCTCATGGCAGGGATACGATACCAGTAGTTGGTGGCACTTCTGGGGTGACGGGGAGGGCGTGGAGGGGTAGCGCGATTGACAGAGTCATACACGGCATCAACAAAATCAGCGCTGTAAGAGTCAAGGGACTGGGGGACAACATAGGAATCCGCCCAGGTAGAAAGGTATTGGGTAAAGGAAGGAACAGCATCTTGTGTGAGACGAAGGCGAGGGGATCGATAAGGAGCTGATGTCGGGGCAGAGAAGGAGAGCCTGAGATGGGTAGTAACGGCAAGATGGTCACTATACAGAGCAGGCTCGGTGCAGACGGTAGGATGAAAGGAAGTATGACCGTTCAATAGTAAGCCAACATCAAGGAAACTATGGGGGAGGCGAGTAGGATCGTCAGGACAAAGAAAGCGAACATCATCATCCCCATTAAGAAACTGTGAGAGATGTGATCCGTTAAGGGTACATGGAGTGGGATGATCTGGAGTAAGAGTGGGATGGCGGGCATTAAAGTCGCCAAGAACAATAGTGGGAACCCCATCATGGAGGTCGTGAAGAACCTGGGGGTCCAGAGAATCACTCTTGAAATGAACATTGACTACACGAAGGGTCCGGTCACCAAGAGTAAGGGAGACAGAAAGTAATTCAGACGGGGGTCCATGTGAGTCAGGTGAAGGGAGACGAACAGATGGAATGGTGTTACGCACAAGGGTGAGGAGGCCACGAGCCTGCCCACGGTACCGAGGCAGGGTGTCTTCACTTTCTTGATATTCTAAGAGTCTAGCCATAAACTTTTGCCGGTTGAGAATCTTCAGGTATCATCACACGAAGATTTTTTTGGGGGGACGATCTTTGGCGAGGTGAAGAGTCAATTATTAATATTTGTCTATATGGATTAATTGAGTTAACCTTATGAAGCGCCTTTTGATAGTGTGTAAAGTCCAGTGTTAATAATTTGGGTTATATCTCATGGCGGTTCTTTGGCTTCGGTCTCTACTTTATGTAAGACTAACTAGGTGAATATATTCTAAGCTGTACTTAATATAACTGCCATATATCCAAATAGCCAGATTTTTTTTAATAGTATAACATTGGCGAGATAGATTAGAGGTTACATATAAAATTAACTCTGATTCATTTTAAGTTGAATAAAATATTAGCAAAATAACCCCAGTTTTGTTTAGGGGGTGTAATATTCGCGCTACAAATCCAATTTTGGTTGGCTATAATATTAGCGCTTCGAATATCGACATGTACTCTATTGAATTTCAGCGTGGGAAATAACGCGCCGCTGTCAAATATTGGCGGCTTTCACACTCTGGCAGATAGGAAATAGCTAAAGAGATCAATCACTCAAGTCAACAACATCACCCTTGAATTTTCGCGCACAAAATATCGCCAACACTCAAATATTGGCGGCTTTTAAATTTGGGGACCCCGGGAAAATAAACACACAAGCCTGAACGTTGTGCACACGTCTGTCTGTCTCCCAGTTGTCATCTATTTACCTTTCTCTCTGCATGTCTATACGTCTATCCATTTAGGTTATCTATTATATTCATTAACCTTAGTACCACTTGATATAATATCTATCCTTCTATGTATTTACGAGAGAGAGAGAGAGAGAGAGAGAGAGAGAGTGAGTGGGTGGGCGGGTGGGTGGCGTGTGTCGACCATAACGGGATGGCCGACACACGCGCCTCAACACGCGGGTCAGTAAACAATGAGTGATCTTAATCTTCCTACCCTCCTCCTCCACCTCCTCCTTGTTCTTCTTCCTTTATTTCTGTTTCTTTATCTTCATTATTCCTCTCGTTCTCTCTCCATCTTTTTCTTCCTTCTCCCTCTAATTACCTCTACCGTTTCTCTTTCTCCTTCCTTTGTCTCTTTTTCTCTCATTGTTCTCTTTCCTCCTCCTCCTTTTTCCATTTCTCACTCTTCTCTGCAATATCCCTCTGTCATCACGTTTTCCCGTCTACCATTTTTACTCCCTTTTTTAATTATTTTTTCCAAGTTTCTACTTTGTCCTTCTCTCTGTTGTGTTTCCATTCCCTTATTCCCTCCCCGCCTCCTTCCTTCTTCGTCTCCCGCTTCTTATTCTAATTTCCTCTTCCTTACTCTTTCCCCTTCCTTTCCTCTTTGTTTACCTCCCTTCCCCTACCCTTTCCCATCCCCCTCCCCCTTAACTTCTCTCCTCTACATCCTTCCTACCTCTCACCATCCACCTTCCTTCAATATCCACCCCTTCCTACTCCCTTCTTTCTCCCCCTCCCACTTTCTCCCCTTCTCCACTCTCAACCCACTCATCATCCCCTTCTCTCCCCTTCCCTCTTCCTTCCTCTACAATACCCCTACTCCCCTCCCCTTCCCCCCCCTCCCCCCTCATATAAGAATTATGCTCCACCGGTCATTTGGTTCCTAATTACTTTGTTTTTTTAGGCAAATATACATAGGGGAATCGCCTCTAATGGTCTGGCCATCAATCATACGAGTCCCGCGGGCGAGGGTGGGGGAAATTATCATGCTATTGTCGAAGCTTTTAAATGTACAAGAATTAGAGAGAGAGAGACGTGTGTGTGTGTGTGTGTGTGTGTGTGTGTGTGTGTGTGTGTGTGTGTGTCATCGTAGGTTCTGTTAAAAAAAAGGTATATTAGGCGACACATATAACCATAGCTAACCATTAGATGCCCCTTACCTAACACATAACTTCATCCCCTTTCTTCTCATATAACCTTTTACCCCCTCATCTCATCCCCTTACCCCACATCTCATCCCTTTACCCCTCATCTCATCCCCTTACCCCTCATCTCAACCCCTTAACTCCTTACCCATCATCTCGACCCCTTACCCCAACCCCCTACAAAGGGATCTGGTTTCCAAACCCTTTAAGCTCGCCTGATCGTGTTTGTGTTCAATGAGATTTAGTCCTGTGTGTGTGTGTGTGTGTGTGTGTGTGTGTGTGTGTGTGTGTGTGTGTGTGTGTGGGTGTGTGTGTGTGTGTGTGTGTGTGGGTGTGGGTGTGTGTGTGTGTGTGTGTGTGGGTGTCGGTGTGTGTGGGTGTGTGTGTGGGTGTGGGTGTCGGTGTGTGTGGGTGTGGGTGTGGGTGTGTGTGGGTGTGGGTGTATGTGGGTATGTAACGAAGACTGGTGGAGATTTTAACATTGGGAGTCTTCTTACTGACACCTTCACACCTATTACAAGGTTGAGGGAAGTGAAGGAGTGGAGAAGAGGGGGAGGAAGGAGGGGGAGAGAGAGAGAGAGAGAGAGAGAGAGAGAGAGAGAGAGAGAGAGAGAGAGAGAGAGAGAGAGAGAGAGAGAGAGGATATAACACTACATATTTTACTCACCTTGGCCTGGTCATGACAATAAGAAGCTCAGTTTGCGCCTGGATCTCCCTCAGACACCGTAACTCGAGAACCGTGAGAGCTACAATGTTTGTGCTCGCTGTGTAAATACAATAGTCATACCACTCACTGATGCTAGGAGTCTTGGGTGTAAAGTTCAAAGGACAAGGTCACAGTTTTTAAAAAGTCACCAATTGGCTTACGAGTAAGTTAGCGTCCTGCTCTGGTTAACTTGTCTTAAATAGTTCGTTCAGGGACATACAGTATATAATAGAATTCACACACACACACACACACACACACACACACACACACACACACACACACCACTGGTTTATCAATCAAATACTTGGCAGCGAACAAATACGAGACACTTTACTGGAGTAAAAAAATTCCCACTTGTATTTAGAAGTGCTGTGAAATATAATGCAATTGTCCATGTTAATGGGAGCGTCCTATTGGCCATCCCAGGTAACGAGACACTGGATGGATCATTTGGGATTGGTTGGATCCCGCTCTGTTTACGCTTTGGACGGTGACGTCATGTCGTGACGTCACCGTATTTTTCCGTTTTCCAAATTACAGGAATATAAACATGTATAGAGTAAAGGAACATGGGAGGGGAATTACCGATATTAACATAAATTATATAGAAATAAAAAGTACATATTTACGAATCCAGCAGCACATACATATATCAATAAATACTTAGGCGAATAACCAACATGAAAATGTAGAGATAAATATACGACAATTATATAATCTCGGTGAATATTTATCTAAACTCCGATGTTTATAGCTATCATTTACCAGCTATCACTACACCTATCACAGATTATTTTATTGACCTACAGTAGCTATATATTTACTTAATCCATATATAAAGACAAAGGAGATAGGGGTAGAGAATTCAGTGGCGCTGTGAGAAGAGGTCAGGGACA
The DNA here is from genome assembly GCA_958450375.1 of Homarus gammarus. NCBI lineage: Eukaryota > Metazoa > Arthropoda > Malacostraca > Decapoda > Nephropidae > Homarus > Homarus gammarus. The sequence continues at coordinate 30,600 of CAUDMG010001894.1, forward strand.
AGAGGAGAGAGGTGGGGCAGACAATATATAAATAAGATTAGTGAAATTCATGATGCAGTCAGCGTTTGTTGACGATGGCTATGAACGGCTCTACGTCATAAGGAGGTGGGGGGGGGGGTAGAGGCAGTCTGCATCAGGCACGATTTACGATATGAGATGAAGGGGGGGAGGGGGAGGGGAGGGGAGGGGGGGGAGGGGAGGGGAGGGGAGGGGAGGGGAGGGGGGAGTAAATGCATTAGAGAACAAGGTGAGAACAAGCAATCAGAAAACGAGAAAATTAAGGAAGGAAAAGGAGTCGATGAAAACTAAAAAAATAACTCTAAAGAACAAGGGATAAGAGAAAAAAATGAAAGAAGGCGACTCATTATGAAAGCATTGTAATAGAAACACACGCAAACACACACCCGCACACACACTTGTCAACCCTCAGTGAGACAGGACGTGCCCCGAAGGCGCTCCCGGTTTTAGCAGCCAGGCCGAGTCTGTTTGGCCCTGCCACTCCCCCTGCTATACCCTAACGCCCTACCAGCCTTACTACACCAGGATCGATTCAGCAAAACATTCTAGTGATTAGTGAACGATTGATTACGGAGCAGTGCAATAAGTGATTACCATACAGTGCTCGATAGTGCACCCCAAGGAAAAGTCAGACAGTGGGCACTTTATCGGTCACCTTTAAAGTGCCAGTGACAAGGACCACCGCGGTGTTTACATATATCGTGAAAACTGTGTCGGCGACCCCAAGCACCAGGGACAAAGACCACGGTCTTTACGACTGACAAATATTAACAGATGTCTACCAGTGTCAGTGTCCCTCAAAGTGCCGCCAGTGACAAACACTTCCGTCCGCCCACAACAGATTTCAACAGATGGCCACCAATCACTTACTCCCGACGCACTCTGTACCATCTAAAGCGTGGGAACGGTTATCCTGATGGCAGTGTTATCGCGCTACTCAAGTCACTAAACCTATTCCACGCGCGGAGCCGTAGACAAGGCCGTCATGCACATAAGCCCATTAGAACCGTAACCTCCACTAGGAAACCGGAGAAACCCACCCCTGACAGACCATACCACCACACTGAAGTTCCACGGATATGGTATGATCTCCCGTCTTTACTGCTATCCAACGTCACTTCCCTAGCTAACAAGTTCGACGAGCTGGCAACTACAGTCAGGTCAACCGCCGCGAGCGTCGTTGCCATATGTGAGGCCTGGCAAATTGTGCCTGAAACGTGTCATATTGAGGGATATCAACTCTTTCATCACCTTCGTTCACAAAGACGCGGAGGGGGCGTTGCCCTCTTCTGTCAAGATGACCTACGCCCGTCACGCCTGGATGTTCAAGTCCCAGCAGATGTGGAAGCATTATGGGTACGTGTCGTGCTAAGAGCCCACCCACGCAACACTGCTTCCATTATAATCTGTGTGGCATACCATCCGCCTCGATCACCCACCAGAGACACTCTTATCAATCATCTCATCACCACCTCAGACCACCTCAGAGTTAGGTACCCATGTGCCAAGTTAGTATTATGTGGGGATTTAAATGAAATTGACACCACTGATATCCAGGACCAGCTATCACTATCACAAGTTGTGACCTTCCCCACACACGGTCAAAATACCCTGGACCTTATCTTAACTGACTTAGCGGACCAGTACCAACCACCTCAACCAATGCCTCCTATCGGGTGTAGCACACACTTATCAGTGCTCTGGTCCCCAGCTGCCACTCCCACTCAAGTACAGAGACCCTACATCAAGACCTACAGGCCGATTACTGACTCTGCAGTGCGCCTCTTCGGGCAGTGGATAGTTCACCATCCCTGGACTGAAGTACTTAGCGTGGATGACGTGGAAACCAAATGGATAAATTATACCAACACCACCACGCAAGCTCACCACCACTTCTTCCCCGAGAAGTCCGTCAGATCTCACCCAGCTGACTTGCCCTGGATCACACCTCGGATCAAAAGACTTATGCAACAGAGAGACAGAGCCTTTCATCTCAATGACCACATCCGCTACAGGTCCCTTCGCAACCGAGTCATCCGCGAAATACGCACTGCAAAGAAGTCCCACTACCCAACCAAATTACAACACCTGAAACAGACCAACATCAGTCAATGGTATGGTAAGCTTAAAGAACTCTGTGGACTAAACAATAAGACACACCCCCTCCCCTTCCTTAGCCATCTCACTAGTGTTGACGCAGCTGAGCAAACAAATAACCATTTCGCTACTATATGCCAGACGCTCCCACGGCTTGACACAACCACTCTCCCTGCTTACCTACCAGCCCCCCTTCCCACTGACTTAGTAGAAGAATTTGACGTAGCAAAACGCCTGGACAAACTAAAATTAAAACGCTCTACCACCCCCATTGACTTACCAATGAAACTCTTCAAGGAGTTCTCCCCGGAGCTTGCTAAACCCCTCTGCTCCATCATCAATGCTTCTCTCAGTCAAGCCAGATGCCCAGCTGACTGGAAGACCTCTTATGTATCACCAGTGCCCAAGTCAACCAGCCCACAATCCTTAAATCAGCTACGACCTATTGCAATCACCCCAATACCCAGCCTAATCTGTGAAAGTTTTGTGTTCGACTGGGCTTATGCTGATATTGCAGGAGTCGTAGACCCTCAGCAATTTGGCAACATGAAAACTTCCTCCACCACTCACTGTCTTGTCAGCTTTCTCGATTACATATACCGCCATCTCGAGAAACGAAAAACGTCTGTAGCTGTCGCCTTCATTGATTTCACTAAAGCGTTCGACCTAGTCGACCACAATATAATCATCAACAAAGCTATTGACCTCGGGCTTCGAAGAAGCCTCATACCATGGCTTACAGACTTCCTCAGTGACCGACGCCAAGCTGTACGCTTCCGAGGGGCTGTCTCCACCTTTCAGTCACTCACCTGTGGCGTCCCCCAAGGCACCAAGATGGGACCACTCTGCTTCCTTATGCTCATCAATGATGCCCTAAGAGAAACCCCTGCTCGCTGGAAATATGTCGACGACTCCACCATTGGGATCAGCGTCAACAATTCTGCTCCCAACTATACCGCCCTTCAGGATTTATTGAACAGTCTCCAAAACTGGGCTACCAACAACCATGTCACCATCAACCATACCAAGACCATGGTTATGCACATCAACCTCTCCTCCGACATTGTCCCACCTCCTTCCATTACTCTAGGTCCGAACACACTCCAGGTCGTAGATTCCACGAAGCTCCTCGGCGTCACCATAGACAACAAACTAAATTGGAAACCACACGTCAATGAAGTTGTCAAATCCTCCAGTTTCCGTCTCCACCTCCTCCGCCGACTCAAGTCCCTCGGAGTTCCTGCACACGAGCTCCTCAGTGTTTACACAACATTCATACTTCCCAAGCTCACCTATGCCTCCCCCACCTGGTCTTCCTCCCTAAATGCCACACAACGTAAACACCTAGAAAAAGTGCAAAAGAGGGCATGCAAGATTATTCTCTCCTCCTCCTACTCCACATATCAAGAAGCGCTCAACACACTGACCCTTTCGACTCTCACTGACCATCACCACGACCTCATCTGCAAATTTGGTAAGAAGCTTCTACACCATCCCCGACACCGGCTCCTACTACCACCCGAGGTCCCTTGTCCGAGAATTGCTGTTCGACACCACAACCGCATCCAGCCCATACGTGCACGAACTGATCGCTATAAGAACAGCCCAGTCCCAACCATTGTAAAAATTATCAATAACTTGTAATACTGTAACACTGTCACTATGTTGAATTGAACTGTAGTTTGAGCTTTTCCCCATCTAAGTTATTATATGTCTTATTTGTGTCACTTATGTTACTTGTATATTATTTGTAATTCGTAACCCATTCCCCAAATATGTAACTGTATATTTTCAGCCTTCTGGCTGCCAAGCTCTTTCAATAAACCGTTAATTATTATTATTATTATTAT
>CAUDMG010001896.1:0-11005 GCA_958450375.1 Homarus gammarus
GCAACACTGGGAGAGGGGTGTGTGACGGGGCCTGGCAACACTGGGGGAGGGGTGTGTGACGGGGCCTGGCAATACTGGGAGAGGGGTGTGTGACGGGGCCTGGCAACACTGGGAGAGGGGTGTGTTAGGGGCCTGGCAACACTGGGAGAGGGGTGTGTGACGGGGCCTAGCAACACTGGGGCAGAGGTGTGTGACGGGGCCTGGCAACACTGGGGCAGGGATCCTAGACCTCTCCTCCATCATAGTTAAGACAGGTGAGCTATTATGGTCATGTAATGGACATTAAGACTCGTTATTATGCCGGTGAGCGGAGCCTGTATTTCGAAGAGTAATTTTACCAGTGTGCCGTTCTGGTAGGCTAATCCGAACGAGTCTCTGTCGCTGTTACGTTATTTTACCAGTGTGCCGTTCTGATAGGCTAATCCGAACGAGTATCTGTCGCTGTTACGTTATTTTACCAGTGTGCCGTTCTGATAGGCTAATCCGAACGAGTATCTGTCGCTGTTACGTTATTTTACCAGTGTGCCGTTCTGATAGTCTAATCCGAACGAGTATCTGTCGCTGTTATGTTATTTTACCAGTGTGCCGTTCTGATAGCCTAATCCGAATGAGTATCTGTCGCTGTTATGTTATTTTACCAGTGTGCCGTTCTGTTAGTCTAATCCGAACGAGTATCTGTCGCTGTTATGTTATTTTACCAGTGTGCCGTTCTGATAGTCTAATCCGAATGAGTATCTGTCGCTGTTATGTTATTTTACCAGTGTGCCGTTCTGATAATCTAATCCGAATGAGTATCTGTCGCTCTTATGTTATTTTACCAGTGTGCCGTTCTGATAGTCTAATCCGAATGAGTATCTGTCGCTCTTATGTTATTTTACCAGTGTGCCGTTCTGATAGTCTAATCCGAATGAGTATCTGTCGCTGTTATGTTATTTTACCAGTGTGCCGTTCTGATAGGCTAATCCGAATGAGTATCTGTCGCTGTTATGTTATTTTACCAGTGAGCCGTTCTGATAGGCTAATCCAAACAAATATCTGTCGCTGTTATATTATTTTGCCGATTTTCCGGTCTGATGGGTTAATCAGAACAGGTATCCGTTGCTGCATGCGTTATTTTACCAGTGTACCATTTAAGCTTATCCGAACGAGTATCTGACGCTCTTGCTTTATTTTACCGTTTTGCCGTTCTGATGACGTAACCCAAACAGGTACCCGTTGCTGAAGCGTTACGTCGCCTTTATCTGTTATGGCGAATTAAACCGGATCTAAACTTATCCAGCTTACTGTTCCTAGTTCTTCTTCCTCTTTCTCCTCAGCTCTTACTCTCCTCTCTCCCGTCTCTCTTTTCGTCCCTTTTCTTTTCTCTTTCCTCTTCCATTTCTTCCTCTTGCTTCCCTCTCTTCCTCTCTTGGTTTTCATTCTTCTTCTTCCCACACCTCCTTCGCTGCAGCTTACACACACACACACACACACACACAGCCTTCCCAGCCACCACCACCACCACACCCTACCTCTCCACCCACTACACATTACCACCCACCTACCGACCTTTCCACTACCCACCACCGGAATCACCAATCTCCCCCACCACACCCTCATCTATTACCACTACCCACCATCCCCACCACACATCACCATCCCCACCACACATCACCATCCCACCACGACCAACTCCTCTACTTTTACCACCACCACACCTACCTCTACACCCACCAACCCCCCCTCTCCCTCCTCCCACCCCACCCCCCTTCTCCCCTCCCACCACCACTACCCATCATCAAACATACATGCTTCAATTACAGCGTCCTCTTCAATCCCTCAATCGGTGCCCTGTCAGTCTCTCATACAAGTTGATTAAATAGATACAGGAGGTCGGTGTCTTGGCGATGGTGGCCGGCTGACAAGAGGCTTTGATCTCCCACCAACTCTCTCTCTCTCTCTCTCTCTCTCTCTCTCTCTCTCTCTCTCTCTCTCTCTCTCTCTCTCTCTCTCTCTCTCTCTCTCTCATCTTCCATTCCTTTGATGTGATGTGGTGATGTTGTGCTGCAGGAGGTGCTTCTGTTGCCTCCAGCGTTTAGTGTACCAGGTATACGAATGAACACTATTAGTTAGTGGTGATCACCTGAAGATTAGCCCCCACACCTTATTTTTGTCACTTGATGATTAAACACCTTTACAATACCTGGGGATAGATTAATTTAGGTTATGTTAGGTTAGGTTAGATTACGTTATGTTAGTTTAATTTAGTTTAGTGTGGTTATTTTTTTTCGTTTCGTTTAATTTAATTTCTACTATGAGTCTTTTGCTTTGACGTGTGACCTGCTGTGCTCAAGGTGGCCACTAACAAGTAAGGTGCTCAATGTGGCTACAGACGAGCTCAGTACTCAAGGTGGCCACTAACAAGTAAGGTGCTCAATGAGGCTACAGACGAGCTCAGTACTCAAGGTGGCCACTAACAAGTAAGGTGCTCAATGAGGCTACAGACGAGCTCAGTACTCAAGGTGGCCACTAACAAGTAAGGTGCTCAGTGTGGCTACAGACGAGCTCAGTACTCAAGGTGGCCACTAACAAGTAAGGTGCTCAGTGTGGCTACAGACGAGCTCAGTACTCAAGGTGGCCACTAACAAGTAAGGTGCTCAGTGTGGCCACAGATGAGCTTAGTGTTCGAGGATGCGTTGCACTTAATTATCCAAATATTCGTGAGAAACCCTGCAGTACCTCTTTTGCATTCTTTAACAGGTAGAGGGAAACCACGAAGAACATAATATTTTCTCTGTAAAAACAGGCTCTTTGTCTCATCTAGGTCTGGGTTTGGAGGTAATCACACTTAGAAAATAATTTGAACAGATCATCACACCTTTTGTAGGATGACTAGCCACCAGGGGGAGCAGGTGACTTAACTTGATTCTTACACATGACACCCGAGATAAATTTAGGGCTTCACTAGCTAAGTTTTGACCATTGCGGGAGTGTTGTTGGTGTGAAACGAACTGAGAACATTGATGGTGTAATTTTGCCTTTTTTTTTTTTTTTTTTTTTTAGTTTTCGATTAAGTCGACATTGTTTCGAGAACCTTTTGAGAGTTGCCAGGGTTAAAGGTGGTTCCGGGATCACTCTAACACACCTGAGATTCCTAAGAGCAGATAACCGTGGCGTTATTGTTGAATACTGTCGCGGCGTGAGGATGAAGACAGCTTGGTTCTCGTTCGATACCTTCACTGTTATGATGTGAGCTCATGGAAAGGTGAAGAAAGTTTCCTGATACAGCTTGTACCGACCTACCAGGACAACGTACTGCCACATGCTGCTGGGGTTTGAAGATTTGAAAAGATTACCTGAAGGTTCGCTCCCCCCCCCAGTCCTAGCTTATTTCACCTTATGGTTAAACACACGAACTCTCCCTTTGGGAGGGGTTAGGTTAGGTGAGGTTAAGTTAGCATAAGGGGGTTAGGGTAGGTTAGCATTAGGGTTTTAGGTTAAGTTAGCATTAGGGGGTTGGGTTAGGTTAGCATCAGAGAGTCTTAGATTAGCATTAGGTTAGGTTAGGTTAACATTAGGGTGGTTAATATTAAAGTCTAATAAACTGGGGACTAATCTTCAAGTGATCTGAAAACAATATAAAACATTACGTTCACTAAAAGTATAAGACTCAAGATCTGATCATCCAGTCAGTCAGTTACTCTCGTGGTCTACAAGGCGTGAAGTAAGTGTTCAGATAACTTAGAGGCTTTGAATGTTTGGGTAGATAATTATGTAATGATGCTGCAGGAGGATGTTTATGTTGATAAGTCTAAACAAATGTGTAATAAACAATGTGTCGTATGTGTTATGTTGTTAGTCTTCCATTGATTTTCTGGGATAATTAACGACCACTAACAAAATAATCTCAAGTTCATCTTTCCAAACTTGATAAAGGATGAGGAGTCGATATACCTTCAACGGTACATCAGAGAATCCGTAGTGCAGGAAGTATGTGAGTGTTAACTGTGTATGATAAAAGGTAAATAGACCATCAACCTGTATCCTCAGTTGGATCAGATACTTCAGAATGACTTTAAATGTAGCTGTCATGTATTGTTTGGTATTTTTAGATGATTTTTCGTATGGTTTATTATGTTGGTTCACAGAGTCAGTTTCCCCTGTGTCAACAACCGCGTTATGCTCTCAGTCAACACGATCATCGGCACAATAAAAGAGGATTAGTTAGTGAACTTAATCATGCGTATTTGTGTTTATTCTGTTAGTGTCTACCCTCACCACTAGGGGCGCTGGCCACCCACCCACCGCCATGTTTGATATCATACTCAGGGATTTCTTTCATCATCTGTTGTTAGTTTATGTCTTGACTTTTCTCCGATTCTAACCCAAATTTTATCACTTTGAGTCGGGCTGTACCGATGTGGTTGTGGAAAGTTATCGTGAAATTGGTGTGTTCATTTTGACATGTTAATGAAAAGATTGATAATTAGGTTGAGTCCGAACAAATCAGCTGGGCTTCCCTCTGTGGCCGTCAGTAAACACGGTGGTGTTGATGCAGTTCTCTTGTTTCTTCTTGTTTATGGCCAGATCTATGTTCATGGCACTTTTTTTTACCCTGAAAATCTGAGCTTATTATTAGTCGAGGCAAATGATAGGGTTGGTATCGCGGTGGCGGACTGTTGTAGTGGACGTCTCCCCTACAAACTGCGTAGCAGCCACCACACGGCACCTCCACGCATTCCGACGTGCCGTTGCCTAGCAACGAAACTATTCACCGGCGACTTTCTGGGTTTTCCCAACATGACTCATGGCTGCTGCTGCGGGGTATATAAGCTCTCTCTCCATTGAGATTCATTCTGACCATTCTTCTTGAACAAGCAACACCTCCTCCTCCGCCGCTGCCTGGCTGCCCCTAGCATCTCCTCGCCTGCCTGGCGGTCCTCGCTCCCGCCAGCGAGCATGGCGACCCACCAGCTGTCCTCTGAGCCTCCTCACCAACCAACTCTCATTCTGCACCTCCAGCACCAGACTGTCTATCATATATCTCATAATATACAAGAAAACCACATTAGAGTTTCCTTCCATCCTGAGTGCTAGACAACATTAATATCTCGATACCCCTACAATGGTGACTCCCGGAGATTAGCACTCACACAGGATGGAGGAGACACTGATCACGCTCCCAGTCTTCAAGCAGACACCGGCTCCTCTTCCTGCCCCACGCACCACATTCTGAAGACCCCAGCACACCCGTCCTGCCTCAGACGCCGACCCCGGCCCAGCAGTACCTGCCGTGAGGGAAGCACACAACATTCATCGCCTCCACACCCCCTCTTTTCTCCCTCAGGTACTCCCTGCTATTGTCCTGCACCCTGCTGCTGTTGTGGACCCAGCTGCTGTCACGAGCCCTAATCCGCTTCTGCTGACGCAGCCCCTGCTCCTGACCCAGGCCCACACACACCCCAGCAGGCGCATCTGACGACCCTGTACCTGTCGTGAGGGAAGCACAACATTCATCACCTCCACACACCCTTTTTCTCCCTTCTCCCACAGATAGTGTGTATGTAGACAGTTGTATTTCAGCGATCGGCTCATCACGCCATCGCCGTTGTCTCACATGAGGCATGCACCGCCCGGTCTGCCTCACATGTGCTAAGCAACTCTACAAACAACAAGTCTCCTACACCGCCTGGAGGGGAGGGGGAGTATTGTAGTGGACGTCTCCCCTACAAACTGCGTAGCGGCGTCACCACCTGCTATCACATTCCAACGTGCCGTTGCCTAGCAACGAAACTATTCACCGGCGACTTCTCGGGTTTTCCCAACATGACTCATAGCGGCTGCTGGGTATATAAGCTCTGTCTCTCCATTGAGATTCACTTGAGACCTGAACCTCGGCGAGGTTGGTTCTCCCGGCTCCCCGATCCTTCCCCCGGAGGTACCGCGTGACCATGATCATGATCACCCTAGCCCAGGCGAAGGTTGTGAGACTGATTCCGGTCGAGCACCCTTCGCGCAAGAAACTAAATCTTCTTGTGATTAAAGATTTTTTCGACCACATTGGACTAAAGGGGGTGACAGGGGTCGTCCGGAGTAGCGGTGGTACCCTTGTCATCACGTTCGAAGAATGGGGGCAGGCCCACAAATTACCCCATCGAACGATCATCAATGGAGTCGACGTCATGTTTGACGCCCTACTTCAGGATAACTTGATTTTGGGAGTCATTTCCCACTCTGAGATTGAGTATCTCGAAAGAGACGAACTTGGCGAGCTGATTGGAGATCAGCTCGCAGTACTTAGGAAGCTGACCAGCACAACTGCCCTGGTTGGTTCTCCTAAGGAACTTCCCAGCTCCGTTATACTGGGTTGGGAGAAAATCCCAGTGAAACCTCAACAGCCAAAACCCACTCGTTGCTACAATTGCCAGAAATATGGCCATCTGGCGAGGAAGTGTCGCGCTCCCAAGGTGTGCTCTAGCTGCGGGGCACCCGGCCACACCGACGCTGACTGCCAGGCGGCCGTTAAGAAGTGCGCGGCTTGTGGTGGCCCTCACTCCTCCTCCGACCGGCTTTGTCCCAAGTGGAGGGAGGAGTGCAGGGTGGCCAGGCTGCGGTCTAAGGAAAAGTTGACTTACAAGGAGGCTCTCCTTGCAGTCAAGACTCTAGAAAAAAACAACCAAGACCGAAACAAACAAGAAAAGAACAAACAAGACAAAAACGAACAAGAAAAGAACAATCAAGATATCAACAAAGAAGAACCTGATAATATTATCGAAGACCAGACAGAACAAGACCAAAAAGAAGAAGACGAAGAACAAGAAGTAGAATGGAAAGTAAAAACTAAAAGAAGAACAAAGAGAAAAAAGAAGACCAACCAATCAGCTTCGGCCGAAATAGCCTAACGGCGAAGAGGCCAGAAATCCCTAACAACTTTGAACTTTGAGATTCATTCTGACCATTCTTCTTGAACAAGCAACACCTCCTCCTCCGCCGCTGCCTGGCTGCCCTTCGTTTCTCCTCGCCTGCCTGGCGGTCCTCGCTCCCGCCAGCGAGCATGGCGACCCACCAGCCGTCCTCTGAGCTTCCTCACCAACCAACTCTCATTCTGCCCATTTTCTTGAACAAGCAACACCTCCGGCTCTGCCGCTGCCTGGCTCCCTTTGCTCCTCCTCGCCTGCCTGGCGGTCCTCGCCCCCGCCAGCGAGCATGGCGACCCACCAGCTGTCCTCTGAGCCTCCTCACCAACCAACTCTCATTCTGCACCTCCAGCACCAGACTGTCTATCATATAACTTGTATATTATATAAGAAAACCACATTAGAGTTTCCTTCCATCCTGAGTGCTAGACAACATTAATATCTCGATACCCCTACACTGTCCTTGCATTTTTCATCTGCTAATGTTCAGTTATATACATTAGAAAAGTATTGAATGTCGCCGGGCGTTCTAATGCATGGTTTAGAAGCCCTTAGAAAATGTTGATTGGCAGTGGCGAGTGGCACTGTGCCGCGTGTGGACACCGTGTGGTAATTAGCATCCCTGATAATGGACCTTAACACCCTCCCGCCGAAGGTCCACCAGCGCCCACAGTACTCAGTTACGCCCCTCACGCCATGGACATACATTACCGGGTTCTTTGTCATCATCTGTTGTGAGACGTGACGCTAAAGCAAACACCCCGCAGGTGGATTTCACGAAATAATCAAAATGGCACCGCGGCTCAGAGCTTTCTCAGAAATGTGGCTGATAAAAATGAGGTGGTGGGTATCCTGTTGCAGTGATAAGTCAGCCGAGGTGGGGCGAGGGCGCTCTGGGGGAGGTAGGGGTGGATTAGGGATGGTGGTGGTGGTGGTGGTAGTAGTGATGGTGGAGGTAGTGGGGTGGTGGTGGAAGGGGGTGGTGATGGTGGAGGTAGTGGGGTGATGGTGGTGGGGGTGGTTGTGGTGGCAGAGGAAGAGATGGTGGTGAAGGTGATAATGGTAGTAGTGAAGAGGGAGGTAAAATGGGCACCTACCTTAGTGTCGCCCACGAGGGGACATCCATCCCTCCATCCATCCATCCTTCCATCCATCCATCTATCCGTCAACTCATCTATCTTAAGAAAATTTGAATCAGTTTTGGCGTTGACGTTTTATCATAACATCAATTTTTTTTTATTTATAGTATGGACTCCTGTATACTATCATTGTCATTAATGTTCTTACCATGTGTATTATATATCCCGTGCCTTTACCTCTGTATATATATGCCTCTTGTATAACCACCTGTATAAAAAAACAAGTCTGTATTAAGCGTCTCGTGGGTACACAGTGTTATGAATAAAGACAATGTTTATACACTAACTCAGGCAAAATGTTCAGAAATCAATAATGATGATCAAGGAATAGAGTTGTTCAGTGTTAACAAATATTCAGATGTGTTAGGAATTATTCTATTATGAAAATATTTCTTTACGCTCGTTATTTTTATTATTATAAATACCGTATTATTATTATTATTATTATTATTATTATTAACAATACAACATGTGGCTGGAACAACAGTAGAAATTAGAAATAAGATAAAAAGTTGTATTAAATTAACAATTAAAACACAAACAAGAACCACAGGTACAAGTCGCTCAGTTTTTTATCATAAGAGAGAGAGAGAGAGAGAGAGAGAGAGAGAGAGAGAGTCCCTGGCTCACTGTTACGTTATGACAAAGTTGTTGGTAAATATATGGTATGGAAATTGTGTTGTTACTCTCTCTCTCTCTCTCTCTCTCTCTCTCTCTCTCTCTCTCTCACACACACCAACCACAAACAATCAACACATCACAAACAAACAAGCAAGCAACAACACAAACAATAATGACACCACAAAAAACATCATTCTAAAATCAAACAATAAAACAAACAAAAACAATAAAACAAACAAACATACAAACAAACAATAAAACGGTCAAACGAAAAATAAAACAAAACAAACAAACAAACATACATAAAAACAATCAAACAAACAAAAACAATAAAAAAACAGACCCTCTTCAACAAACCACCACCACCAAGGACTTCACTAACCTACCACCTCCACCACCACCTCCTACAACACTATTTATAATCCCAAAACTTCCCAAAGGTCACTCCTGCCTCGGTGACCTTTGGGGGTTAACACTGCCCACTGGTCTAGATCTGGCGAGAAAACTGCCCCCACCCAAAGGTCACTTGTTGGGTGTCACAAAGCGCCTGCTGGGTGATTTAGGTGAGTCTTCCCCCGCCCTCCCCTACCCAGGGTCACAGTGTGTAAGGTTAAGGCGATTGAATTTTAATTTAGTTGATGATGGTATAATGCAGAGGAGGAGGAGGAGGAGGAGGAGGAGAACAAGAAGAACATGAAGAACAAGAACAAGAAGAACAAGAACAAGAACAACAAGAACAAGAACAACAAGGCTAGATTACGTTAGGTTACGTTAGGTTAGGTTAGGCTAGATTAGGTTAAGTTTGGTTAGGTCTGGTCAGGTTACATTATGCATGAAGGTATTCATTTACATGTATATTTATGATCTACAGGATCGTTTATGGCCAGTCAAAGGCTTCTAGAAAAGACAAATACATAGAAGTTATCACTAATGGCCAATTATCCCTATTTAGTGTAACATACAGTATATATTAGGTGGAGTTCCGCTTTTATTTGTTTGTTTTCGTATTATTTAAGTCATTTATTTGTTAACATTTAGCTTAGAATAAGTAAATATTATACAACACAAAACATTGAAAAACTCACAAGTGAATTTGTAACATATAACCAAGTCGAGATAATATTACCAATACCACGTGCTGGTCAAGCTCCGAAAGAGTTGTCCGGGGGTCTAGCTAACCTCTGGTCGGGGCTTGACCAGCACGAAAAAAAAAAAAAAAAAATTTTGTACTAAACGTGATTTTGGCAACATGTGGTGTAATAGTCAGCATACTCGCCTTGCAAGCGAGTGGACCCCTGTTCGATTCCCGGACGGAGTGTAACTATGATCATTTTTTATTTACGTTATTTGGCTTTCTATTTACCAGTAAATGGGAACCTGGATGTTAATCGATTTGCGGATCTTATTCGGGAATAATGGTTAGCCAGTGCAGTTGCCGAGTTGTCCGGTCTTCTCGGACTATTCATTGAAACTGAGTCATACAACTCGTTAACTTAGGGTGTGGTTGTGGTGTTGGCGACAGATTCTAACACCTTAAACAAATTCACGCCTAGGTTGCTCTAAAGCCGGCCAACCTCGTACACAAAGGGCAACCATTATTGTTACGTGTATAATATTACCATCACTACCACAACCAGCATTATCACTACTATTGTCATCTTCTCAACTATCATCATTCCTTCCCTCTTCCTCCTCCTGCCTCCATATTTTAATAATTATCGTCTCAATTATTATTATTATCATCATTATTTTTATTATTATTATTACCGTATTATTATTATTATTATTATTATTATTATTATTATTAACAATACAACATGTGGCTGGAACAACAGTAGAAATTAGAAATAAGATAAAAAGTTGTATTAAATTAACAATTAAAACACAAACAAGAACCACAGGTACAAGTCGATCAGTTTTTTATCATAAGACAGAGAGAGAGAGAGAGAGAGAGAGAGAGAGAGAGAGAGAGAGAGAGAGTTCCTGGCTCACTGTTACGTAATGACAAAGTTGTTGGTAAATATATGGTATGGAAATTGTGTAGATACTACCTCTCTCTCTCTCTCTCTCTCTCTCTCTCTCTCTCTCTCTCTCTCTCTCTCTCTCTCTCACACACACACCAACCACAAACAAACAACACATCACAAACAAACAAGCAAGCAACAACACAACACAAACAATAATGACACCACAAAAAACATCATTCTAAAAAACAACAATAAAACAAACAAAAACAATAAAACAAACAAACATACCAACAAACAATAAAACGGTCAAACGAAGAAGAAAACAAAACAAACAATAAAACATACAAACAAACAAACATACAAAAACAATCAAACAAACATA
>CAUDMG010001897.1:0-65353 GCA_958450375.1 Homarus gammarus
CTACACCACAATAGAGTAAAGGAGGAATACAGAGTGTACTTACTCAGGGTAGCCATACCACTCTGGGTGGTTGATCCTTAGTGCAGCAGGAAAGAGAAAAATTATAAGTGGGTCATTCTATTCCTCGTGTGATGGATGGAAGGATGGATGGATGGACGGATGGGAGACTGAATGGGAGGATAGATGGGTAGATGGGTGACTGAATGGGGTGAGAGATGGGTAGGTGGGTGAATCGGTGGATGGATAAACAGCTAACTGGATGAATGGACATATGGACTTGGATGGCATATTTGGATGTAAAACCCTACGATATGAAGAACATTTTGGACGTATAAACCCATGACAATTAACACCATTTTGGACTTACATCACAGGAAACAGGTAAAACATTTCTGTGATCGTCCTTCAATAATTCTATACGCCAACCTTACCTGCATTTATCTCAATTACAGTATAAAATTTTAGTGTTAATTTCAGCATCGGAAAACTCTCTCTCTCTCTCTCTCTCTCTCTCTCTCAAGATGGAAAATTTCATGACGTAAAATCCGATGAAAACTCGACCCTGTTTATACGTGTTGCTTCGAGGTTTTGTTTTCACGTTAACCTCATGTTTCGTTTCGATAAATGACACATATCACAGGAGGTGAACTACAAACTGAACTTTGACCTGACACCGATGACCGACCGACGGAAGATGGGGCTTCGGGTTTAGTCGTATCCCATTTGAGAGTTTTATGAATGTGAAGCCCCGAATTAGTCAACAAACCCTACAGCTCAATTTGGATTCGAACTTGTGCATCTTGTTCTTGAATCAGAACCTTATCTCACACATATATAGGGGTTAGGTTAGGTTGGGTTGGGTTAGGTTGGGTTAGGTTGGGTTAGGTGAGCCGTGTCCATCACAACCAGACAATTATCCCCGTCCACCAGATCTTCCCTTTAACAAATCAGGCCGCACCTCGATTATGCGGTTCAGTTCTGGTGCCCCTATTATAGAATGGATATAAATTCACTAGAGTCGGTGCAGCGAAGAATGACAAAAATGATTCCGGGACTTAGAAACCTTCCATATCAGGATAGGTTAAAGAAACTTAACTTGCATTCCCTAGAAAGACGAAGAGTGCGGGGAGATATGATAGAAGTATTTAAGTGGGTGAAAGGAATCAATAAAGGGGATATAGATAAAGTTCTTATAATATCCGAGCAGGATAGGACTCGGAGCAACGGATTCAAGTTGGATAAGTTTAGGTTTAGGAGGGAGATAGGAAGAAACTGGTTCACAAATAGGGTGGTGGACGAGTGGAACAAGCTTAGCAACTTTGTAGTAAGTGCGGGAACTCTGGAAAGTTTCAAAAGGAGGCTAGATAGATTCATGGATGATAGAGAGTGGTAGTAACTCTCGACAGGAGCTGCCATGCACAGGCCAACCGGCCTATTGCAGACTCCTTATTTTCTTATGTTCTTATGTCCCTTAAATCCTCAACATAAAAGACAAATTCACCTCCATGTGTTAAAATCTTACTACACTACAATACCGTCACCACTATACCAAACCTGTGTAATATTAACACACTAATACACTATTAAGACATCACCAAATCCATCAATAAACAGTACATCTTCCTTTACACTTGATTAGAAAGAAAAACAGGAAAATATGCCCAGAATCTCAATTTCATTCACTAACATTACGAAAAATTACAAGAGTTAAGAGTCAAAGCAAGATATGTACTGTACGCAATGTTGATGTTATTTTGTTCGCCATCATTGTGTCCTAAAGTTAATCTGTTTTGTGAAGTAAATCCTCGGACTTGGGAACAAATCATCATGTGTACCTTTGAGTATTAAGGTCTTGATCCATTTCCTTGATGTCTACCGTTTGGAACAGGTAACACCACCACAATTGTTTTAACCAAGACGAAAACGGACGAAAAAAAAAAGCTTCTACAAATATCAAGTATTAATTTTCTCTTTACAGGATCTAATACTCTTGGAAATGTGTTTAAATTAATCTGATTTGTTTTAATTTATTGTCGATCCTTTATAAGAGGACTCGTGGATCCCCCGAGCCTAGCCAGCCATTTTGTTTACATTTTTCGGTCGCTCTAAAATACCATTAAAACAATATTGAGTATAAACGTTTGGCTCAACTGATGATCTCAAACATGTCCCAACATTTTTTTTGCCTCAACTCCACATTCTGTAACTCATTTAGGTAGATGTCCCTCACTACACATACACTGGACTATGTGTAATGTTGCAGCTAATGTGCTCTCAAGATATTGCACATTATAAGTTCATGTGTGGTCATTATTATATCAAACGGAGGAATTTTAAAGAGCTATTACACCACCTGTATCATTAGTTGTCGCCAGGTGAAGGAATGTTTAGGTAGATTATATTTTATTTACTGTAATTAAAGTTTCAATACCTAAGACGTTCCACTATAAGAGTCTTTCAACCTCAGGTAAGGTCTTAAGACTTTCTACTCTAGGTCTTACACCCTGGAGTAGCTGTATCGTCCACTTAGGTAATTTACTCCACAAGGAACTACAAGTTACACCTTGATGTAATACTTCATTTACTGCCAAACTTTATAGGGATATATTTTTTCACAAAGAATTTCAAGTTACAATTTCACATAATAAGTCACATTACAAACGTTCCTTCGGCTTACAGTTAAACTTTGCAATGTCAAGATATTTTTTTCATTGCAGAGGAAAGTATTCGTCATCATCATCACCACACATACACACACACACACACACACACGCAAAGACAAAACTCCTGTATCCAGATTCTCAAAAGTTTATAAATTAAATTCTTCCCTAAAATTAAACAGACAATACATCTATTAATCATAGAGTATGTGAACAATATCGACGCCATATTGGTTACCATCTTTGAGTCATATAATTAGTTAGCTACATAGTGTTAATTATTTAGTTAAATAGGAAAAAATAATATACTAGCGTGTGTTGTGACCAAAATAAATCAACATTGTATTTACTTTCTCCTCCAGGGGGCACTAAGTCTAGAAAAATGACAATTGACATCTACATAAAGTGACTGACCAAGGGTAGATATTGGCTACCTTTTGTGTTACTTTGAGGTCGTAAGAACACACAGAGCTGCTCTTAAGGATGTTTACCACAATACACCTCAACCAGTTTCTCATTCACTAAGGTCAAACAATAAATCTGGTTCACAAGATACACCGTAAATTTTATTAGAATACAATAATCAATTACTGTATTATTGCATTGAGGCGAATAGTCTTATGGTGTTAAGATGTGTTCTTAAGCCACGAAGGTAAACAAAAGGTATATAATATCTGCCTTGGTTGACGATGATCTGTAGACGTTAGCAAGTCCTCCTCCTCCTGCCCTCGAGTAAGGTAAGGAAGGCCTCACCTGACCAAAATTGTTAATTAAGATAGATTACATGAAGATTAACCCTCCCAGCTTATTTCAACTAATGATTAACCTAACGCTACCTGGGAAGTTAAGTTAGGGTAGGGTAGGTCAGGTCAGGTCAGGCAGTGCCAGTGTAGTTAATCTTGAGGTTAAATAAACTAGAGGCTAATCTTCACATGAGCCACTAAGACACTTTGACGGAGGCGGTTACGTACAACAGGAAAGCTCTGATAACACATAATGTACAGTATATACCGTTTAAGTTGCGTCAGCAGCGCTATACACCACTTATTGACCTACTCATTCACTGCCGTAGAAATATTTACTTCTCTAACAGGTTTCTATATGGTTCCCAGTCATTATAATACGACCTTGTAAAATCAAATGATTTAAATTAAACTAAACTTATCCAAATTAAACTTATTAGCTAACAAATCCTTCTAAAACACGATATATGCAAATCAAAAGTTCTAAATTCAACTTAACTTATCGTAATATAACTATTATAACTAAACCATTTTAATTAAACCTAACCTAAACACCTCAAGTGCCACAAACAGAAGGAAAAAACACCTTTAATATTATCGTGTAATAAGCCCCTGTAACCCACTAACTCCAGGTAATGCATCTATATCAATCTACCTGCGTCGGAAGCTCTATACGTGACTATGATCGTTACCCACTGCTGGAGAACATTTGTACTTCTATAATTACCCCTGGAGAAACAATGCACCAATTTACGATTTATTTTATTTTTCATTTATTTTTTATTCTTGGTCCATACTGTAAACACCGCCCGCTTGTGAGTCCCGTCAGCCATTTTGTCCTAACTTTCGGGGATTCTAAAATAAGCTATAAATAAATAAATAAATAAAACAAGCATCTTTTGTTTTTCTAACCCATGAGCTATGAGTCTTCATTATATACTTCAACATTGCTGTAAACTAAGGCTAGAGAGGGTGTGTACAGTACTAGTGGAGCCAAGACGAGAAGGTATTTCAAATCCCTAAAGGGTTTTACAAGTGGAGAGTCTTACAAGTGGAGGGTCTTACAGGTGGAGGGTCTTACAAGTGGAGGGTCTTACAGGTAGAGGATTTTAATAAGGATAAATAAAGCAAGTCTTACAGTTGAATCAGCCAAGTCGAGGAAAACTTGTAACTTCTACCTGGTGTTACCTGTAATCAAGCTAAGGTATATGCAAAAAGAGTATTATCTCGTTACTATCCATTCCTCTTCCACTATCCTGGGAGGTGGTGTATTAATAGGCACAGATACTCATGATAAAGAAGGAATAATGAGAAAGACGCAAGATACCTATAAAATGCGACAGAATATACCCACACATGCGTAATCCTAACCCATCCCAACCCAACCCAACCCTATCCTACCCTCAGCTTCACCACAGTGCACAAAGTCATTCTTGGTATCAGAGTGACGCATAAACACCCTGTATTGCCTAAGACACATTTGAATCGGATGGTTCGTTGACGGTTTTATTTCTTCGGTATAAACCAGTGAAGCAATTAGTTCGTGGGAACAGTGAGTCAAATTACTTCACATCAGCTTCGTTTACGACCTCCAGCTGATATTTACTTCTGTTGTCTATATCAATCACATTTATAATGAAAACAAAAATATGGTTAGTTACTTAAAAATGAAAAAAAATCATACTTAGATCCTTAAGAGTGAGGAAAAAAGATACTTAAGATACTTAAAAATGAAAACACTCTTTGATACTTAAATTAGGACAAAATAAACGGACATAAAGATTTAACTATGAGCGGTGGATATTACGACATGTACCGGCTATCAATACAGAAGCGCTATTTAGGCGTGAAGTTCTGTCAGAAACCCAACAAGACAATATGTGGTCACATAAAAATTTCAGGTTAATTTTTAACACCATCCGTCATTTTAAACCTTGGCACCTGTAGATTAAGAAAATAAATGGTGATATTTTTTCTGATGGGATAAAGGTCGTATTTGTCCAGAGAAGTAAGAGAGGAAAAAATCACTTGAGAGGCATGACGCACAGAGTATCTAAGGTGATAAAAGATCATATACTACCATTTGGGTTTTCAAATTAAGTTCATTACATAAAATATCAAACTCATAAACATTACAAAAGAACAGAACACCGTGAGCTCTCTACAGCTATTGTCAGCCGTCAATATGCTGATGTACAGAAGCTACACAATGTTATTGGTGACTGTTATCCCAGGAAAATGATGCTCTTTTAAACTTGGTAACTGGAGCTGTAATGCCAGAAAATGCCAAATATGACAATCTACTATGTGCATATGAAGTTGGAAGACAAAATTATGAAAATTTTGTCAAGGAACGTATTGTTGGTCCATTGAGCATCTGGGAAAAGATGTCCAAGGTTAATCTTCTGTCGTGGAAAGCAGCAAATAAGACTTCAACCATCAAATTGCTATCACAAGTTATAGAACTTAAGCAGGACATACAGTATATGCATCACAGAAGGGCAGCACTGTACATATCAAGTCACCAGACACTGATGTGTTTGGCATATTAAAGCAGCCTCAACTTGGAGAAAATACAAGTACTGTATGAAAACAGGAACTGGTGAGCGACGACACATTGGGCAGAGAGCCTTACAGGTTTCCATGCCTTCACAGGATCTGACTGCATTGGAAAATTTGTTGGCAAAGGAAAGAAAGCATGTTGGAGCTCTTTGATGAAATCTAACAAAAGTCCTAGATGCATTCAAGATGCTGAGTAGACCAAATGCCCTCCAGCAGACATGTATATTGGTCTAGAGGAATTTGTATTTAAGCTCTACTGTCCACGAATGACTTTCACTAAACTGTCAAAACTTAGATGGCATCTCTTCAAGAAAATGCAGGCAGAAGCTGGAGAACTACCAGCGACTGCAGCAACTCTAAAGTATCATATATTGAGAAGAAGGTATCAAGCTCTTCTGTGGTCTTGTGATGCAGACAGTGAAATGATTTCACAATTAGAGCATGGCTGGAAGATTGACAATGACTGTTTCATACTAGTAATATCAGACCAACCACCAGCTCCAGAAGCAATCACAGAACTTGTTAAATGTGGATGTGGCATCAGGAAATGTGGATCATTGTCATGTTCATACAGAAAGAATCAGAAAGAATAGCATGACATGCACCGAGATGTGTAACTGTCAAGCAGATGATGAGAAATGCCTAAACAAGGTGAAGGAATCTGTTGTACACAGAAGACTCTGATGACGAGGAATGAAGCAATGTCGTAAATAATAACTTGTGACTTGTATACACATGATGTATAACACTACAAACTTATAATAAATATAAAACGGTGGTTCTAAGCTTTTCAGATAATGGTAATATGTATATGTTTAATTTCCAGTATTTGTCTTTAGCAAATAATTTTACCTACTGCAATCTCTTCTTTGCTAGAGACAGGATGGCATATATGAGCAGCCATGTTTGTAACACACTTAAGATATTATAACAGCTTTCATAATATATAATGTTAAATTGTAATCATATAATACTTCATGTTCATAGGTTTATTAGTCATGTTTTAAGTTACTTAGGACTTAATGGTCATACGTCTGTGGTTCATTACGCCGCTCTTTGAGCAAACTTCTTTAGTGGCATAAAACTTATAATAAACCGTTCAGAAAAAATGACATCACAGTTCCTTAATATAGTTTATAAGGATTATTATGATGTATGGTGTCAAAAATTAACATGAAATTTTTACGGGATTACTTAAGCTCCTGCACTAAAACCTGCCGACCTAACCTAACCTTTTTTACCCACCTCTACCTACTTACTAACCTGACATAATCTAACCTAACCTGACGTAATCTGACCGAACCTGACATAATCTAACCTAACCTAACCTGACATAATCTCACCTAACCTGACATAATCAACCTAACCTCCCCGTCTGGCATAAGCTAACCTAATCAAACCTAACTTTCCCACCTACCGACCGTACCCTATCTACTTATTACCTACCTAACCTAACTTATCCCAAACTGACGTAATCTAACCTAACCTATTGAAACTTAACTTAACCACCTACCTCATCTAACACCACTTTGTAATCTCTTTGCACTACCGCTCACAGGATGAGTGTGGGGGCACAATAAACTAGCCTCTAAGTGGCAAAATTAACAAAACAAAACTAACCTAACCTAACCCAACCTAACTTAACCTAACCTGATCTGATCTATCCAACTTAAACATCTTAGAATATATAAAAAAGCCGCTAGGTAAATTTAGGCTAAATATGGTCGATTCATATTTTGTTTTGACAGAAATTCCCGGCAAAATAACGTATCTATATTGAGAACCACCGCCATGTTGGTTGCACGTTAACAAGACACGGATACACTACAGAATAACCGGCGTTCGTTTAACCTCAATTACTACAGTTTACTTTATAATCTTACATCACAATCTTCACTATATCTCACTTCACAATCTTCACTACATCTCACTTCACAATCTTCACCACATCTCACTTCACAATCTTCACTACATCTCACTTCACAATCTTACCACATCTTACTTCACAATCTTCACTACATCTCACTTCACAATCTAAACTACATCTCACTTCACAATCTTCACTACATCTCACTTCACAATCTTCACCACATCTCACTTCACAATCTTCACTACATCTCACTTCACAATCTTCATTACATCTCACTTCACAATCTTCACTACATCTCACTTCACAATCTTCACCACATCTCACTTCACAATCCTCACTCCATCTCACTTCTCAATCTTCACTACATCTCACTTCACAATCTTCACTACATCTCACTTCACAATCTTCACTACATCTCACTTCACAATCTTCACTATATCTCACTTCACAATCTTCACTACATCTCACTTCACAATCTTCACTACATCTCACTTCACAATCTTCACTACATCTCACTTCACAATCTTCACCACATCTCACTTCACAATCTTCACTACATCTCAATCTTCACTACATCTCACTTCACAATCTTCACTACATCTCACTTCACAATCTTCATTACATCTCACTTCACAATCTTCACCACATCACACTTCACAATCCTCACTCCATCTCACTTCTCAATCTTAACTACATCTCACTTCAAAATCTTCACTATATCTCACTTCACAATCTTCACCACATCTCACTTCAAAATCTTCACTATATCTCACTTCACAATCTTCACTACATCTTACTTCACAATCTTCACTACATCTCACTTCACAATCTTCACTACATCTCACTTCACAATCTTCACTATATCTTACTTCACAATCTTCACTACATCTCACTTCATAATCTTCACTACATCTTATTTCACAATCTTCACTACATCTCACTTCACAATCTTCACTACATCTCACTTCACAATCTTCACTATATCTCACTACATCTCACTTCATAATCTTCACTATATTTTACTTCACAATCTTCACTACATCTCACTTCACAATCTTCACTACATCTCACTTCACAATCTTTACTAACACCAACCTTCATCACTACATATAACAACATCCATCATCACTACATATAACACCATCCTTCATCATCACTATATATAACACTATCCATCATCACTACATATAACACTATCCATCATCACTACATATAACACGATCCACCATCACTACATATAGAACCATCCATCACGACATATAACACCATCCAACATCACTACATATAACACCACCCATCATCACTACATATAAGATCATCCATCATCACTACATATAACTCCATCCATCATCACTACATATGACACCATCCAGCATCACTACATATAACATCATCCATCATCACTACATATAACTCCATACATCATCACTACATATGACACCATCCAGCATCACTACATATAACACCACCCATCATCACTACATATAACATCATGCATCATCACTACATATACCACCATCCATCATCACTACATATAAAACCAACCTATCATCACTACATTTAATATCATCTATCATCACTACATATAACACCATCCAACATCACTACATATAACACCACCCATCATCACTACATATAAAATCATCCATCATTACTACATATAACTCTATCCATCATCACTACATATAACACCATCCAGCATCACTACATATAACACCATCCATCATCACTACATATATAACCATCCATCATCACTACATATAGAACCATCCTATCATCACTACATATAATGTCATTCATCATCACTACATATAACACCATCCATCATCACTACATATATTACCCTCCTATCAACACTACATATAACACCATCCATCATCACTACATATTATAACACCATCCATCATCTCTACAACACCATCCCTCAACACTATAGTGATAAACAGCGCTTCATTTTGTTGTCAATTTCTTTAAATTCCAACCTTATTAAACCGTAATTCTTTCTGTATGGTCAAATTTTGATTTGACCTCAGTGAGAGAGCTGTTAGTGTCAGTAAATCACAATGGTGTTCCGACGCACTGTATCGAAGGTGTCTGAGGTGGAGGTGAAGGCTTGCAAGGATTTCGTTGTAGACTTCGACACCAGCTTTGTGGTGGTTGCAACAAACATCTACCCTGGTGTGGCCCCTAAGCAGATTCGACCATTGTTTGAGGAATGTGGACAGACCGACCTATTTGTGATGCCCGCAAAAGACAACAAAAATGAACACTATGGATTCGCATACAGGTATAGGTACACAGGTACAGGTATAGGCACACAGGTACAGGTATAGGCACACAGGTACAGGTACACAGGTACAGGTATAGGCACACAGGTACAGGTATAGGTACACAGGTACAGGTACACAGGTACAGGTATAGGCACACAGGTACAGGTATAGGCACAGGTACAGGTATAGGCACACATGTACAGGTATAAGTACACAGGCACAGGTATAGGTACACAGGTATAGGTACACAGGTACAGGTATAGGTACACAGGTACAGGTATAGGCACACAGGTACAGGTATAGACGTACAGGTATAGGTACACAGGTACAGGTATAGGCACACAGGTATAGGTATAGGCACACAGGTACAGGTATAGACGTACAGGTATAGGCACACAGGTACAGGTATAGGCACACAGGTACAGGTATAGGCACACAGGTACAGGTATAGGCACACAGGTACAGGTATAGGCACACAGGTACAGGTATAGACACACAGGTACAGGTATAGGCACACAGGTACAGGTATAGGCACACAGGTACAGGTATAGGCACACAGGTACAGGTATAGACACACAGGTACAGGTATAGGCACACAGGTACAGGTATAGGCACACAGGTACATGTATAGGCACACAGGTACAGGTATAGGCACACAGGTACAGGTATAGACACACAGGTACAGGTAGAGGCACAGAGGTACAGGTATAGACACACAGGTACAGGTATAGGCACACAGGTACAGGTATAGGCACACAGGTACAGGTATAGGCACACAGGTACAGGTATAGGCACACAGGTACAGGTATAGGCACACAGGTACAGGTATAGGCACACAGGTACAGGTATAGGCACACAGGTACAGGTATAGACACACAGGTACAGGTATAGACACACAGGTACAGGTATAGACACACAGGTACAGGTATA
Organism: Homarus gammarus; assembly: GCA_958450375.1. NCBI lineage: Eukaryota > Metazoa > Arthropoda > Malacostraca > Decapoda > Nephropidae > Homarus > Homarus gammarus. The sequence continues at coordinate 11,036 of CAUDMG010001897.1, forward strand.
GACACACAAGTACAGGTATAGGCACACAGGTACAGGTATAGACACACAGGTACAGGTATAGGCACACAGGTACAGGTATAGGCACACAGGTACAGGTATAGGTACACAGGTACAGGTATAGGCACACAGGTACAGGTATAGGCACACAGGTACAGGTATAGACACACAGGTACAGGTATAGGCACACAGGTACAGGTATAGGCACACAGGTACAGGTATAGGCACACAGGTACAGGGACACTCAACAGCAGAAACATAGGAAGAGCTACAAGTACACTTAACAAGGCAGATACAGGTACACTTAACAGGACAGATACAAGTACACTTAACAGGACATACAAGTACACTTAACAGGACAGATACAGGTACACTTAACAGGACAGATACAAGTACACTTAACAGGACAGATACAGGTACACTTAACAGGACAGATACAAGTACACTTAACAGGACATATAAGTACACTTAACATGACAGATACAGGTACACTTAACAGGACAGATACAGGTACACTTAACAGGACAGATACAAGTACACTTAACAGGACAGATACAAGTACACTTAACAGGACAGATACAAGTACACTTAACAAGACAGATACAAGGACACTTAACAGGACAGATACAAGTGCACTTAACAGGACAGATACAAGTACACTTAACAGGACAGATACAGGTACACTTAACAGGACAGATACAGGTACACTTAACAGGACAGATACAGGTACACTTAACAGGACAGATACAGGTACACTTAACAGGACATACAAGTACACTTAACAGGAGAGATACAAGTACACTTAACAGGACAGATACAAGTACACTTAACAGGACATACAAGTACACTTAACATGGCAGATACAGGTACACTTAACAGGACAGATACAAGTACACTTAACAGGACATACAAGTCCACTTAACAGGACAGATACAAGTACACTTAACAGGACAGATACAGGTACACTTAACAGGACAGATACAAGTACACTTAACAGGACAGATACAAGTACACTTAACAGGACAGATACAGGTACACTTAACAGGACATACAAGTACACTTAACAGGACAGATACAAGTACACTTAACAGGACAGATACAGTACACTTAACAGGACAGATACAGGTACACTTAACAGGACAGATACAGGTACACTTAACAGGACATACAAGTACACTTAACAGGACAGATACAAGTACACTTAACAGGACAGATACAGGTACACTTAACAGGACAGATACAGGTACACTTAACAAGACAGATACAAGTACACTTAACAGGACAGATACAAGTACACTTAACAGGACATACAAGTACACTTAACATGGCAGATACAAGTACACTTAACAAGACAGATACAAGTACACTTAACAGGACAGATACAGGTACACTTAACAAGACAGATACAGGTACACTTAACAGGACAGATACAAGTACACTTAACACTACAGATACAGGTACACTTAACAAGACAGATAAAGGTACACTTAACAGGACAGATACAGGTACACTTAACAGGACAGATACAAGTACACTTAACAGGACAGATACAAGTACACTTAACAGGACAGATACAGGTACACTTAACAGGACAGATACAAGTACACTTAACAGGACAGATACAGGTACACTTAACAAGACAGATAAAGGTACACTTAACAGGACAGATACAGGTACACTTAACAGGACAGATACAAGTACACTTAACAGGACAGATACAAGTACACTTAACAGGACAGATACAGGTACACTTAACAGGACAGATACAAGTACACTTAACAGGACAGATACAAGTACACTTAACAAGACAGATACAGGTACACTTAACAGGACAGATACAGGTACACTTAACAGGACACACAAGTACACTTAACAGGACAGATACAAGTACACTTAACAGGACAGATACAAGTACACTTAACAGGACATACAAGTACACTTAACATGGCAGATACAAGTACACTTAACAAGACAGATACAAGTACACTTAACAAGACAGATACAGGTACACTTAACAAGACAGATACAGGTACACTTAACAGGACAGATACAGGTACACTTAACAGGACAGATAAAGGTACACTTAACAGGACATACAAGTACACTTAACAGGACAGATACAGGTACACTTAACAGGACAGATACAGGTACACTTAACAAGACAGATACAGGTACACTTAACAGGACAGATACAGGTACACTTAACAGGACAGATACAGGTACAATTAACAGGACATACAAGTACACTTAACATGGCAGATGCAAGTACACTTAACAGGACATACAAGTACACTTAACAGGACAGATACAGGTACACTTAACAGGACAGATACAGGTACACTTAACAAGACAGATACAGGTACACTTAACAGGACAGATACAGGTACACTTAACAGGACAGATACAGGTACACTTAACAGGACATACAAGTACACTTAACATGGCAGATACAAGTACACTTAACAGGACAGATACAAGTACACTTAACAGGACATACAAGTACACTTAAGATGGCAGATACAAGTACACTTAACAAGACAGATACAAGTACACTTAACAGGACAGATACAAGTACACTTAACAGGACAGATACAAGTACACTTAACAAGACAGATACAGGTACACTTAACAGGACAGATACAGGTACACTTAACAGGACAGATACAGGTACACTTAACAGGGTAGATATAGGTACACTTAACGGGACAGATGCAAGTACACTTAACAGGACAGATACGAGTACACTTAACAGGACAGATGCAAGTACACTTAACATGACAGATACAAGCACACTTAACAGGACAGATACAGGTACACTTAAGAAGACAGATACAAGTACACTTAACAGGACAGATGCAAGTACACTTAACATGACAGATACAAGTACACTTAACAGGACAGATACAAGTACACTTAACAGGACAGATGCAGGTACACTTAACATGACAGATACAGGTACACTTAACATGACAGATACAAGTACACTTAACAGGACAGATACAAGTACACTTAACAGGACAGATGCAAGTACACTTAACAGGACAGATACAAGTACACTTAACAGGACAGATACAGGTACACTTAACATGACAGATACAAGTACATTTAACAGGACAGATACAAGTACACTTAACAGGACAGATGCAAGTTCACGTAACAGGGTAGATATAGGTACACTTAACAGGACAGATGCAGGTACACTTAACAGGACAGATACAGGTACACTTAACAGGACAGATACAAGTACACTTTGAATCCTGAGCATGTTTATACTTTAAGAAACTACTGGACAGCCACTGGTCAGACTGGGAAATAAATCAAATGAATTGCCGTATAAGTCCGGGTGAAGGAGCGGCCACCAATGTTTATATGAATGGATAATTACCTATGTTGATCTACTGTATAGGCGGCGGGAACATGTAATGGTCTAGTGAGTTTTGTTTGGTACCTGTTGTTAATGATTTCTCTCTTCTCTTCTCTTCTCAATGGTATTACACGTATTCAGTTATACAGTAATAACAGTCGACGTCAGCTGTTCTCCGCCATTGTTCGCGTGACGTCACTGCGTCGTGTGAGAATAATTATTGTAATTACAGTTCCGGAAGAGTCCATGACACGGCACGTCACTTAACTGGTTCTGTAGTTAGGGTTTTTTTACATGATATCTCCGGCAAACGGTTTAGTTCATATATCCGGCAAATGTTTTAGTTCATATATCTGGCAAATGTTTTAGTTCATATATCCGGCAGACGGTTTAGTTTATATATCCGGCAAACGTTTTAGTTCATATATCCGGCAAATGTTTTAGTTCATATATCCGGCAAATGTTTTAGTTCATATATCCAGCAAACGTTTTAGTTCATATATCCGGCAAATGTTTTCGTTCATATATCCGGCAAATGTTTTAGTTCATATATCCGGCAGACGGTTTAGTTCATATATCCAGCAAACGTTTTAGTTCATATATCCGGCAAATGTTTTAGTTCATATATCCGGCAAATGTTTTAGTTCATATATCCAGCAAACGTTTTAGTTCATATATCCAGCAAACGTTTTAGTTCATATCGGCAAATGTTTTAGTTCATATATCCGTCAAATATTTTAGTTCATATATCCGGCAAATGTTTTAGTGCATATATCCGGCAGACGGTATAGTTCATATATCCGGCAAATGTTTTAGTTCTGGTATACGTTATGTATTTTTTCATTTCTATTAATACCTTTACATGATGATGATGATGATGAATGGTGATAATGATGATAACGACTTAACTTTAACTGTAATAATAACATATAAATACTGGTTTAAAAATAATATAATTAGTCAGCAGTAAATTTAACACCACTGACCCAAGCTTACATAAACACACCTGATTTACCAATTTGTTAAGTTCACAATAAATGGGTATTTCACACTCAAAAGTTTATAGCCAATTACGTTTTAATGAATGATTGCATTTTTGTGTGTCAAAGGCGACCGTGCGTCTGGCGAAGGAGTTTTATGACTGTGAGGAGAAGGCCAGACGCTGCTCATTACCAGTACTGGCAGTGTGTTTTATGGTAGACCCCTGACTGTGCCTTGGGTGCACCGACGACACCAGCCGATCACACACACACATTTACTTACTTACTTACTTACTTACTTACTTACTCACTTACTTACTCACTTACTTACTCACTTACTTACTCACTCACTTACTCACTCACTTACTTACTCACTCCACCGACAGACTATTACTACGCCGATAGATTCTCACATATATTCTTCACGTAATTAGTGAAGGTCGGCTGGTCTCCACACTCCCTCCCCTTCCCCGTGTCCACGGCGGCCACCACACACGTAGCCAAAGATCCATTTACAAGCTCCTTACACGTGTGTGTGCCCCCCGCCCACCATTCTCCGGACACACACACATTTCATCCTGTCCTCGGATGGGCGTGTGACTTGTGGCAGGTGTCGTCGCCTTTACCTTACGACCCAAGACAATGTTTCTTACCTACCACTGTGTCGGACATTACTGCTGTCTTCCCTGCTGGCGGGGCACGTAGGTCGACCATCACACATAATGTTTACTTACAAAATACACAATAGTTTCCACCATTCAGGATGATGCAATAACTAACCTCTTGAGGATTTTTAGCTTTAATTATCGTCCTTCGAATGTTATTGTTTAAACCAACGTCCTAAAAGATTTATAGCTTAAACCATCGTTAAAGGTTATAACAGCTGGGTTAAGTTCCCTGTCATCATCTTTTAGGATTTGGTTTGACATTAAAAATAACCATTATTCCCGTCTTTATATACAGCATTAACGCTAGCTCACATTATTCACCGTCTTGGTCACTAGTCTTGTTCATCATAGTTTAATACCGTCTCTTCACTATCCCGAGTTCAGACCAGTTAAGTGTACCTGTATCTGTCTTGTTAAGTGTACTTGTATCTGTCCTGTTAAGTGTACTTGTATCTGTCCTGTTAAGTGTACCTGTATCTGCCATGTTAAGTGTACTTATATGTCCTGTTAAGTGTACTTGTATCTGTCCTGTTAAGTGTACTTGTATCTGTCCTGTTAAGTGTACTTGTATCTGTCCTGTTAAGTGTACCTGTATCTGTCCTGTTAAGTGTACTTGTATGTCCTGTTAAGTGTACTTGTATCTGTCCTGTTAAGTGTACCTGTATCTGCCATGTTAAGTGTACTTGTAGCTCTTCCTATGTTTCTGCTGTTGAGTGTCCCTGTACCTGTGTGCCTATACCTGTACCTGTGTGCCTATACCTGTACCTGTGTGTCTATACCTGTACCTGTGTGCCTATACCTGTACCTGTGTGCCTATACCTGTACCTGTGTGCCTATACCTGTACCTGTGTGCCTATACCTGTACCTGTGTGCCTATACCTGTACCTGTGTGTCTATACCTGTACCTGTGTGTCTATACCTGTACCTGTGTGTCTATACCTGTACCTGTGTGTCTATACCTGTACCTGTGTGCCTATACCTGTACCTGTGTGCCTATACCTGTACCTGTGTGCCTATACCTGTACCTGTGTGTCTATACCTGTACCTGTGTGCCTATACCTGTACCTGTGTGCCTATACCTGTACCTGTGTGCCTATACCTGTACCTGTGTGCCTATACCTGTACCTGTGTGTCTATACCTGTACCTCTGTGCCTATACCTGTACCTGTGTGTCTATACCTGTACCTGTGTGCCTATACCTGTACCTGTGTGCCTATACCTGTACCTGTGTGCCTATACCTGTACCTGTGTGCCTATACCTGTACCTGTGTGTCTATACCTGTACCTGTGTGCCTATACCTGTACCTGTGTGCCTATACCTGTACGTCTATACCTGTACCTGTGTGCCTATACCTGTACCTGTGTACCTATACCTGTGTGCCTATACCTGTACCTGTGTACCTATACCTGTACGTCTATACCTGTACCTGTGTGCCTATACCTGTACCTGTGTACCTATACCTGTACCTGTGTACCTATACCTGTACGTCTATACCTGTACCTGTGTACCTGTGCCTGTGTACCTATACCTGTACATGTGTGCCTATACCTGTACCTGTGCCTATACCTGTACCTGTGTGCCTATACCTGTACCTGTGTACCTGTACCTGTGTACCTATACCTGTACCTGTGTGCCTATACTTGTACCTGTGTACCTGTACCTGTGTGCCTATACCTGTACCTGTGTGCCTATACCTGTACCTGTGTACCTATACCTGTATGCGAATCCATAGTGTTCATTTTTGTTGTCTTTTGCGGGCATCACAAATAGGTCGGTCTGTCCACATTCCTCAAACAATGGTCGAATCTGCTTAGGGGCCACACCAGGGTAGATGTTTGTTGCAACCACCACAAAGCTGGTGTCGAAGTCTACAACGAAATCCTTGCAAGCCTTCACCTCCACCTCAGACACCTTCGATACAGTGCGTCGGAACACCATTGTGATTTACTGACACTAACAGCTCTCTCACTGAGGTCAAATCAAAATTTGACCATACAGAAAGAATTACGGTTTAATAAGGTTGGAATTTAAAGAAATTGACAACAAAATGAAGCGCTGTTTATCACTATAGTGTTGAGGGATGGTGTTGTAGAGATGATGGATGGTGTTATAATATGTAGTGATGATGGATGGTGTTATATGTAGTGTTGATAGGAGGGTAATATATGTAGTGATGATGGATGGTGTTATATGTAGTGATGATGAATGACATTATATGTAGTGATGATAGGATGGTTCTATATGTAGTGATGATGGATGGTTATATATGTAGTGATGATGGATGGTGTTATATGTAGTGATGCTGGATGGTGTTATATGTAGTGATGATGGATAGAGTTATATGTAGTAATGATGGATGATGTTATATGTAGTGATGATGGGTGGTGTTATATGTAGTGATGTTGGATGGTGTTATATGTAGTGATGATAGATGATATTAAATGTAGTGATGATAGGTTGGTTTTATATGTAGTGATGATGGATGGTGGTATATGTAGTGATGATGCATGATGTTATATGTAGTGATGATGGGTGGTGTTATATGTAGTGATGCTGGATGGTGTCATATGTAGTGATGCTGGATGGAGTTATATGTAGTGATGATGGATGATGTTATATGTAGTGATGCTGGATGGTGTCATATGTAGTGATGATGGATGGAGTTATATGTAGTGATGATGGATGATCTTATATGTAGTGATGATGGGTGGTGTTATATGTAGTGATGTTGGATGGTGTTATATGTCGTGATGGATGGTTCTATATGTAGTGATGGTGGATCGTGTTATATGTAGTGATGATGGATAGTGTTATATGTAGTGATGATGGATAGTGTTATATATAGTGATGATGAAGGATGGTGTTATATGTAGTGATGATGGATGTTGTTATATGTAGTGATGAAGGATGGTGTTAGTGAAGATTGTGAAGTGAGATGTAGTGAAGATTGTGAAGTGAGATGTCGTGATGATTGTGAAGTAAAATATAGTGAAGATTATGAAGTGAGATGTAGTGAGATATAGTGAAGATTGTGAAGTGAGATGTAGTGAAGATTGTGAAGTGAGATGTAGTGAAGATTGTGAAATAAGATGTAGTGAAGATTATGAAGTGAGATGTAGTGAAGATTGTGAAGTAAGATATAGTGAAGATTGTGAAGTGAGATGTAGTGAAGATTGTGAAGTGAGATGTAGTGAAGATTGTGAAGTAAGATGTAGTGAAGATTGTGAAGTGAGATATAGTGAAGATTTTGAAGTGAGATGTGGTGAAGATTGTGAAGTGAGATATAGTGAAGATTTTGAAGTGAGATGTAGTGAAGATTGAGAAGTGAGATGGAGTGAAGATTGAGAAGTGAGATGTGGTGAAGATTGTGAAGTGAGATGTAGTGAAGATTGTGAAGTGAGATGTAATGAAGATTGTGAAGTGAGATGTAGTGAAGATTGTGAAGTGAGATATAGTGAAGATTGTGAAGTGAGATGTAGTGAAGATTGTGAAGTGAGATGTAGTGAAGATTTTGAAGTGAGATGTAGTGAAGATTGAGAAGTGAGATGGAGTGAGGATTGTGAAGTGAGATGTGGTAAAGATTGTGAAGTGAGATGTAGTGAAGATTGTGAAGTGAGATGTAGTGAAGATTGTGAAGTGAGATGTAGTGAAGATTGTGAAGTGAGATGTGGTGAAGATTGTGAAGTGAGATGTAGTGAAGATTGTGAAGTGAGATGTAGTTTAGATTGTGAAGTGAGATGTAGTGAAGATTGTGAAGTAAGATGTGGTAAAGATTGTGAAGTGAGATGTAGTGAAGATTGTGAAGTGAGATGTGGTGAAGATTGTGAAGTGAGATGTAGTGAAGATTGTGAAGTGAGATATAGTGAAGATTGTGATGTAAGATTATAAAGTAAACTGTAGTAATTGAGGTTAAACGAACGCCGGTTATTCTGTAGTGTATCCGTGTCTTGTTAACGTGCAACCAACATGGCGGTGGTTCTCAATATAGATACGTTATTTTGCCGGGAATTTCTGTCAAAACAAAATATGAATCGACCATATTTAGCCTAAATTTACCTAGCGGCTTTTTTATATATTCTAAGATGTTTAAGTTGGATAGATCAGATCAGGTTAGGTTAAGTTAGGTTAGGTTAGTTTTGTTTTGTTAATTTTGCCACTTAGAGGCTAGTTTATTGTGCCCCCACACTCATCCTGTGAGCGGTAGTGCAAAGAGATTACAAAGTGGTGTTAGATGAGGTAGGTGGTTAAGTTAAGTTTCAATAGGTTAGGTTAGATTACGTCAGTTTGGGATAAGTTAGGTTAGGTAGGTAATAAGTAGATAGGGTACGGTCGGTAGGTGGGAAAGTTAGGTTTGATTAGGTTAGCTTATGCCAGACGGGGAGGTTAGGTTTGATTATGTCAGGTTAGGTGAGATTATGTCAGGTTAGGTTAGGTTAGATTATGTCAGGTTCGGTCAGATTACGTCAGGTTAGGTTAGATTATGTCAGGTTAGGTAAGTAGGTAGAGGTGGGTAAAAAAGGTTAGGTTAGGTCGGCAGGTTTTAGTGCAGGAGCTTAAGTAATCCCGTAAAAATTTCATGTTAATTTTTGACACTATACATCATAATAATTCTTATAAACTATATTAAGGAACTGTGATGTCATTTTTTCTGAACGGTTTATTATAAGTTTTATGCCACTAAAGAAGTTTGCTCAAAGAGCGGCGTAATGAACCACAGACGTATGACCATTAAGTCCTAAGTAACTTAAAACATGACTAATAACCTATGAACATGAAGTATTATATGATTACAATTTAACATTATATATTATGAAAGCTGTTATAATATCTTAAGTGTGTTACAAACATGGCTGCTCATATATGCCATCCTGTCTCTAGCAAAGAAGAGATTGCAGTAGGTAAAATTATTTGCTAAAGACAAATACTGGAAATTAAACATATACATATTACCATTATCTGAAAAGCTTAGAACCACCGTTTTATATTTATTATAAGTTTGTAGTGTTATACATCATGTGTATACAAGTCACAAGTTATTATTTACGACATTGCTTCATTCCTCGTCATCAGAGTCTTCTGTGTACAACAGATTCCTTCACCTTGTTTAGGCATTTCTCATCATCTGCTTGACAGTTACACATCTCGGTGCATGTCATGCTATTCTTTCTGATTCTTTCTGTATGAACATGACAATGATCCACATTTCCTGATGCCACATCCACATTTAACAAGTTCTGTGATTGCTTCTGGAGCTGGTGGTTGGTCTGATATTACTAGTATGAAACAGTCATTGTCAATCTTCCAGCCATGCTCTAATTGTGAAATCATTTCACTGTCTGCATCACAAGACCACAGAAGAGCTTGATACCTTCCTCTCAATATATGATACTTTAGAGTTGCTGCAGTCGCTGGTAGTTCTCCAGCTTCTGCCTGCATTTTCTTGAAGAGATGCCATCTAAGTTTTGACAGTTTAGTGAAAGTCATTCGTGGACAGTAGAGCTTAAATACAAATTCCTCTAGACCAATATACATGTCTGCTGGAGGGCATTTGGTCTACTCAGCATCTTGAATGCATCTAGGACTTTTGTGTTAGATTTCATCAAAGTGCTCCAACATGCTTTCTTTCCTTTGCCAACAAATTTTCCAATGCAGTCAGATCCTGTGAAGGCATGGAAACCTGTAAGGCTCTCTGCCCAATGTGTCGTCGCTCACCAGTTCCTGTTTTCATACAGTACTTGTATTTTCTCCAAGTTGAGGCTGCTTTAATATGCCAAACACATCAGTGTCTGGTGACTTGATATGTACAGTGCTGCCCTTCTGTGATGCATATACTGTATGTCCTGCTTAAGTTCTATAACTTGTGATAGCAATTTGATGGTTGAAGTCTTATTTGCTGCTTTCCACGACAGAAGATTAACCTTGGACATCTTTTCCCAGATGCTCAATGGACCAACAATACGTTCCTTGACAAAATTTTCATAATTTTGTCTTCCAACTTCATATGCACATAGTAGATTGTCATATTTGGCATTTTCTGGCATTACAGCTCCAGTTACCAAGTTTAAAAGAGCATCATTTTCCTGGGATAACAGTCACCAATAACATTGTGTAGCTTCTGTACATCAGCATATTGACGGCTGACAATAGCTGTAGAGAGCTCACGGTGTTCTGTTCTTTTGTAATGTTTATGAGTTTGATATTTTATGTAATGAACTTAATTTGAAAACCCAAATGGTAGTATATGATCTTTTATCACCTTAGATACTCTGTGCGTCATGCCTCTCAAGTGATTTTTTCCTCTCTTACTTCTCTGGACAAATACGACCTTTATCCCATCAGAAAAAATATCACCATTTATTTTCTTAATCTACAGGTGCCAAGGTTTAAAATGACGGATGGTGTTAAAAATTAACCTGAAATTTTTATGTGACCACATATTGTCTTGTTGGGTTTCTGACAGAACTTCACGGCTAAATAGCGCTTCTGTATTGATAGCCGGTACATGTCGTAATATCCACCGCTCATAGTTAAATCTTTATGTCCGTTTATTTTGTCCTAATTTAAGTATCAAAGAGTGTTTTCATTTTTAAGTATCTTAAGTATCTTTTTTCCTCACTCTTAAGGATCTAAGTATGATTTTTTTTCATTTTTAAGTAACTAACCATATTTTTGTTTTCATTATAAAATGTGATTGATATAGACAACAGAAGTAAATATCAGCTGGAGGTCGTAAACGAAGCTGATGTGAAGTAATTTGACTCACTGTTCCCACGAACTAATTGCTTCACTGGTTTATACCGAAGAAATAAAACCGTCAACGAACCATCCGATTCAAATGTGTCTTAGGCAATACAGGGTGTTTATGCGTCACTCTGATACCAAGAATGACTTTGTGCACTGTGGTGAAGCTGAGGGTAGGATAGGGTTGGGTTGGGTTGGGATGGGTTAGGATTACGCATGTGTGGGTATATTCTGTCGCATTTTATAGGTATCTTGCGTCTTTCTCATTATTCCTTCTTTATCATGAGTATCTGTGCCTATTAATACACCACCTCCCAGGATAGTGGAAGAGGAATGGATAGTAACGAGATAATACTCTTTTTGCATATACCTTAGCTTGATTACAGGTAACACCAGGTAGAAGTTACAAGTTTTCCTCGACTTGGCTGATTCAACTGTAAGACTTGCTTTATTTATCCTTATTAAAATCCTCTACCTGTAAGACCCTCCACTTGTAAGACCCTCCACCTGTAAGACCCTCCACTTGTAAGACTCTCCACTTGTAAAACCCTTTAGGGATTTGAAATACCTTCTCGTCTTGGCTCCACTAGTACTGTACACACCCTCTCTAGCCTTAGTTTACAGTAATGTTGAAGTATATAATGAAGACTCATAGCTCATGGGTTAGAAAAACAAAAGATGCTTGTTTTATTTATTTATTTATTTATAGCTTATTTTAGAATCCCCGAAAGTTAGGACAAAATGGCTGACGGGACTCACAAGCGGGCGGTGTTTACAGTATGGACCAAGAATAAAAAATAAATGAAAAATAAAATAAATCGTAAATTGGTGCATTGTTTCTCCAGGGGTAATTATAGAAGTACAAATGTTCTCCAGCAGTGGGTAACGATCATAGTCACGTATAGAGCTTCCGACGCAGGTAGATTGATATAGATGCATTACCTGGAGTTAGTGGGTTACAGGGGCTTCTTACACGATAATATTAAAGGTGTTTTTTCCTTCTGTTTGTGGCACTTGAGGTGTTTAGGTTAGGTTTAATTAAAATGGTTTAGTTATAATAGTTATATTACGATAAGTTAAGTTGAATTTAGAACTTTTGATTTGCATATATCGTGTTTTAGAAGGATTTGTTAGCTAATAAGTTTAATTTGGATAAGTTTAGTTTAATTTAGATCATTTGATTTTACAAGGTCGTATTATAATGACTGGGAACCATATAGAAACCTGTTAGAGAAGTAAATATTTCTACGGCAGTGAATGAGTAGGTCAATAAGTGGTGTATAGCGCTGCTGACGCAACTTAAACGGTATATACTGTACATTATGTGTTATCAGAGCTTTCCTGTTGTACGTAACCGCCTCCGTCAAAGTGTCTTAGTGGCTCATGTGAAGATTAGCCTCTAGTTTATTTAACCTCAAGATTAACTACACTGGCACTGCCTGACCTGACCTGACCTGACCTGACCTACCCTACCCTACCCTACCCTAACTTAACTTCCCAGGTAGCGTTAGGTTAATCATTAGTTGAAATAAGCTGGGAGGGTTAATCTTCATGTAATCTATCTTAATTAACAATTTTGGTCAGGTGAGGCCTTCCTTACCTTACTCGAGGGCAGGAGGAGGAGGACTTGCTAACGTCTACAGATCATCGTCAACCAAGGCAGATATTGAATACCTTTTGTTTACCTTCGTGGCTTAAGAACACATCTTAACACCATAAGACTATTCGCCTCAATGCAATAATACAGTAATTGATTATTGTATTCTAATAAAATTTACGGTGTATCTTTTGAACCAGATTTATTGTTTGACCTTAGTGAATGAGAAACTGGTTGAGGTGTATTGTGGTAAACATCCTTAAGAGCAGCTCTGTGTGTTCTTACGACCTCAAAGTAACACAAAAGGTAGCCAATATCTACCCTTGGTCAGTCACTTTATGTAGATGTCAATTGTCATTTTTCTAGACTTAGTGCCCCCTGGAGGAGAAAGTAAATACAATGTTGATTTATTTTGGTCACAACACACGCTAGTATATTATTTTTTCCTATTTAACTAAATAATTAACACTATGTAGCTAACTAATTATATGACTCAAAGATGGTAACCAATATGGCGTCGATATTGTTCACATACTCTATGATTAATAGATGTATTGTCTGTTTAATTTTAGGGAAGAATTTAATTTATAAACTTTTGAGAATCTGGATACAGGAGTTTTGTCTTTGCGTGTGTGTGTGTGTGTGTGTGTATGTGTGGTGATGATGATGACGAATACTTTCCTCTGCAATGAAAAAAATATCTTGACATTGCAAAGTTTAACTGTAAGCCGAAGGAACGTTTGTAATGTGACTTATTATGTGAAATTGTAACTTGAAATTCTTTGTGAAAAAATATATCCCTATAAAGTTTGGCAGTAAATGAAGTATTACATCAGGACAGATACAAGTACACTTAACAGGACAGATACAAGTACACTTAACAAGACAGATACAGGTACACTTAACTGGTCTGAACTCGGGATAGTGAAGAGACGGTATTAAACTATGATGAACAAGACTAGTGACCAAGACGGTGAATAATGTGAGCTAGCGTTAATGCTGTATATAAAGACGGGAATAATGGTTATTTTTAATGTCAAACCAAATCCTAAAAGATGATGACAGGGAACTTAACCCAGCTGTTATAACCTTTAACGATGGTTTAAGCTATAAATCTTTTAGGACGTTGGTTTAAACAATAACATTCGAAGGACGATAATTAAAGCTAAAAATCCTCAAGAGGTTAGTTATTGCATCATCCTGAATGGTGGAAACTATTGTGTATTTTGTAAGTAAACATTATGTGTGATGGTCGACCTACGTGCCCCGCCAGCAGGGAAGACAGCAGTAATGTCCGACACAGTGGTAGGTAAGAAACATTGTCTTGGGTCGTAAGGTAAAGGCGACGACACCTGCCACAAGTCACACGCCCATCCGAGGACAGGATGAAATGTGTGTGTGTCCGGAGAATGGTGGGCGGGGGGCACACACACGTGTAAGGAGCTTGTAAATGGATCTTTGGCTACGTGTGTGGTGGCCGCCGTGGACACGGGGAAGGGGAGGGAGTGTGGAGACCAGCCGACCTTCACTAATTACGTGAAGAATATATGTGAGAATCTATCGGCGTAGTAATAGTCTGTCGGTGGAGTGAGTAAGTAAGTGAGTGAGTAAGTAAGTGAGTAAGTAAGTGAGTAAGTAAGTAAGTAAGTGAGTAAGCAAGTAAGTAAGTAAGTAAGTAAATGTGTGTGTGTGATCGGCTGGTGTCGTCGGTGCACCCAAGGCACAGTCAGGGATCTACCATAAAACACACTGCCAGTACTGGTAATGAGCAGCGTCTGGCCTTCTCCTCACAGTCATAAAACTCCTTCGCCAGACGCACGGTCGCCTTTGACACACAAAAATGCAATCATTCATTAAAACGTAATTGGCTATAAACTTTTGAGTGTGAAATACCCATTTATTGTGAACTTAACAAATTGGTAAATCAGGTGTGTTTATGTAAGCTTGGGTCAGTGGTGTTAAATTTACTGCTGACTAATTATATTATTTTTAAACCAGTATTTATATGTTATTATTACAGTTAAAGTTAAGTCGTTATCATCATTATCACCATTCATCATCATCATCATCATGTAAAGGTATTAATAGAAATGAAAAAATACATAACGTATACCAGAACTAAAACATTTGCCGGATATATGAACTAAACCGTCTGCCGGATATATCCACTAAAACATTTGCCGGATATATGAACTAAAATATTTGCCGGATATATGAACTAAAATATTTGACGGATATATGAACTAAAACGTTTGCCGGATATATGAACTAAAACGTTTGCTGGATATATGAACTAAAACATTTGCCGGATATATGAACTAAAACATTTGCCGGATATATGAACTAAAACGTTTGCTGGATATATGAACTAAACCGTCTGCCGGATATATGAACTAAAACATTTGCCGGATATATGAACGAAAACATTTGCCGGATATATGAACTAAAACGTTTGCTGGATATATGAACTAAAACATTTGCCGGATATATGAACTAAAACGTTTGCCGGATATATAAACTAAACCGTCTGCCGGATATATGAACTAAAACATTTGCCAGATATATGAACTAAAACATTTGCCGGATATATGAACTAAACCGTTTGCCGGAGATATCATGTAAAAAAACCCTAACTACAGAACCAGTTAAGTGACGTGCCGTGTCATGGACTCTTCCGGAACTGTAATTACAATAATTATTCTCACACGACGCAGTGACGTCACGCGAACAATGGCGGAGAACAGCTGATGTCGACTGTTATTACTGTATAACTGAATACGTGTAATACCATTGAGAAGAGAAGAGAAGAGAGAAATCATTAACAACAGGTACCAAACAAAACTCACTAGACCATTACATGTTCCCGCCGCCTAAACAGTAGATCAACATAGGTAATTATCCATTCATATAAACATTGGTGGCCGCTCCTTCACCCGGACTTATACGGCAATTCATTTGATTTATTTCCCAGTCTGACCAGTGGCTGTCCAGTAGTTTCTTAAAGTATAAACATGCTCAGGATTCAAAGTGTACTTGTATCTGTCCTGTTAAGTGTACCTGTATCTGTCCTGTTAAGTGTACCTGCATCTGTCCTGTTAAGTGTACCTATATCTACCCTGTTACGTGAAC
Organism: Homarus gammarus; assembly: GCA_958450375.1. Taxonomy (NCBI): domain Eukaryota; kingdom Metazoa; phylum Arthropoda; class Malacostraca; order Decapoda; family Nephropidae; genus Homarus; species Homarus gammarus. The sequence goes on from CAUDMG010001897.1 coordinate 27,513, forward strand.
TTGCATCTGTCCTGTTAAGTGTACTTGTATCTGTCCTGTTAAATGTACTTGTATCTGTCATGTTAAGTGTACCTGTATCTGTCCTGTTAAGTGTACTTGTATCTGTCCTGTTAAGTGTACTTGCATCTGTCCTGTTAAGTGTACTTGTATCTGTCCTGTTAAGTGTACTTGTATCTGTCATGTTAAGTGTACCTGCATCTGTCCTGTTAAGTGTACTTGTATCTGTCTTCTTAAGTGTACCTGTATCTGTCCTGTTAAGTGTACTTGTATCTGTCATGTTAAGTGTACTTGCATCTGTCCTGTTAAGTGTACTTGTATCTGTCTTCTTAAGTGTACCTGTATCTGTCCTGTTAAGTGTACTTGTATCTGTCATGTTAAGTGTACTTGCATCTGTCCTGTTAAGTGTACTTGTATCTGTCTTCTTAAGTGTACCTGTATCTGTCCTGTTAAGTGTACTTGTATCTGCCATGTTAAGTGTACTTGTATGTCCTGTTAAGTGTACCTGTATCTGTCCTGTTAAGTGTACCTGTATCTGTCCTGTTAAGTGTACCTGTATCTGTCCTGTTAAGTGTACCTGTATCTGTCCTGTTAAGTGTACCTGTATCTGTCCTGTTAAGTGTACTTGTATGTCCTGTTAAGTGTACTTGTATCTGCCATGTTAAGTGTACTTGTATGTCCTGTTAATTGTACCTGTATCTGTCCTGTTAAGTGTACCTGTATCTGTCCTGTTAAGTGTACCTGTATCTGTCTTGTTAAGTGTACCTGTATCTGTCCTGTTAAGTGTACCTGTATCTGTCCTGTTAAGTGTACTTGTATGTCCTGTTAAGTGTACCTTTATCTGTCCTGTTAAGTGTACCTGTATCTGTCCTGTTAAGTGTACCTGTATCTGTCTTGTTAAGTGTACCTGTATCTGTCTTGTTAAGTGTACTTGTATCTGTCTTGTTAAGTGTACTTGTATCTGCCATGTTAAGTGTACTTGTATGTCCTGTTAAGTGTACTTGTATCTGTCCTGTTAAGTGTACTTGTATCTGTCCTGTTAAGTGTACCTGTATCTGTCCTGTTAAGTGTACCTGTATCTGTCTTGTTAAGTGTACTTGTATCTGTCCTGTTAAGTGTACTTGTATCTGTCCTGTTAAGTGTACCTGTATCTGTCCTGTTAAGTGTACTTGTATCTGTCCTGTTAAGTGTACTTGTATCTGTCCTGTTAAGTGTACCTGTATCTGTCCTGTTAAGTGTACCTTTATCTGTCTTGTTAAGTGTACCTGTATCTGTCCTGTTAAGTGTACTTGTATCTGTCCTGTTAAGTGTACCTGTATCTGTCCTGTTAAGTGTACTTGTATCTGTCCTGTTAAGTGTACTTGTATCTGTCCTGTTAAGTGTACCTGTATCTGTCCTGTTAAGTGTACCTTTATCTGTCTTGTTAAGTGTACCTGTATCTGTAGTGTTAAGTGTACTTGTATCTGTCCTGTTAAGTGTACCTGTATCTGTCTTGTTAAGTGTACCTGTATCTGTCCTGTTAAGTGTACTTGTATCTGTCTTGTTAAGTGTACTTGTATCTGCCATGTTAAGTGTACTTGTATGTCCTGTTAAGTGTACTTGTATCTGTCCTGTTAAGTGTACTTGTATCTGTCTTGTTAAGTGTACCTGTATCTGTCCTGTTAAGTGTACCTGTATCTGTCCTGTTAAGTGTACTTGTATCTGTCCTGTTAAGTGTACTTGTATGTCCTGTTAAGTGTACCTGTATCTGTCCTGTTAAGTGTACCTGTATCTGTCCTGTTAAGTGTACTTGTATCTGTCCTGTTAAGTGTACTTGTATCTGTCCTGTTAAGTGTACTTGTATGTCCTGTTAAGTGTACCTGTATCTGTCCTGTTAAGTGTACTTGTATCTGTCCTGTTAAGTGTACTTGTATCTGTCCTGTTAAGTGTACCTGTATCTGTCCTGTTAAGTGTACGTGTATCTGTCCTGTTAAGTGGACTTGTATGTCCTGTTAAGTGTACTTGTATCTGTCCTGTTAAGTGTACTTGTATCTGTCTTGTTAAGTGTACCTGTATCTGCCATGTTAAGTGTACTTGTATGTCCTGTTAAGTGTACTTGTATCTGTCCTGTTAAGTGTACTTGTATCTCTCCTGTTAAGTGTACTTGTATGTCCTGTTAAGTGTACCTGTATCTGTCCTGTTAAGTGTACCTGTATCTGTCCTGTTAAGTGTACCTGTATCTGTCCTGTTAAGTGTACTTGTATCTGTCCTGTTAAGTGCACTTGTATCTGTCCTGTTAAGTGTCCTTGTATCTGTCTTGTTAAGTGTACTTGTATCTGTCCTGTTAAGTGTACTTGTATCTGTCCTGTTAAGTGTACTTGTATCTGTCCTGTTAAGTGTACCTGTATCTGTCCTGTTAAGTGTACCTGTATCTGTCTTGTTAAGTGTACTTGTATCTGTCCTGTTAAGTGTACTTGTATCTGTCCTGTTAAGTGTACCTGTATCTGCCATGTTAAGTGTACTTATATGTCCTGTTAAGTGTACTTGTATCTGTCCTGTTAAGTGTACTTGTATCTGTCCTGTTAAGTGTACTTGTATCTGTCCTGTTAAGTGTACCTGTATCTGTCCTGTTAAGTGTACTTGTATGTCCTGTTAAGTGTACTTGTATCTGTCCTGTTAAGTGTACCTGTATCTGCCATGTTAAGTGTACTTGTAGCTCTTCCTATGTTTCTGCTGTTGAGTGTCCCTGTACCTGTGTGCCTATACCTGTACCTGTGTGCCTATACCTGTACCTGTGTGTCTATACCTGTACCTGTGTGCCTATACCTGTACCTGTGTGCCTATACCTGCACCTGTGTGCCTATACCTGTACCTGTGTACCTATACCTGTACGCCTATACCTGTACCTGTGTGCCTATACCTGTACCTGTGTGTCTATACCTGTACCTGTGTGCCTATACCTGTACCTGTGTGTCTATACCTGTACCTGTGTACCTATACCTGTACCTGTGTGTCTATACCTGTACCTGTGTGTCTATACCTGTACCTGTGTGCCTATACCTGTACCTGTGTGCCTATACCTGTACCTGTGTGTCTATACCTGTACCTGTGTGCCTATACCTGTACCTGTGTGCCTATACCTGTACCTGTGTGTCTATACCTGTACCTCTGTGCCTATACCTGTACCTGTGTGTCTATACCTATACCTGTACCTGTGTGCCTATACCTGTACCTGTGTGCCTATACCTGTACCTGTGTGTCTATACCTGTACCTGTGTGCCTATACCTGTACCTGTGTGCCTATATCTGTACCTGTGTGCCTATACCTGTACCTGTGTGTCTATACCTGTACCTGTGTGCCTATACCTGTACCTGTGTGCCTATACCTGTACCTGTGTGCCTATACCTGTACCTGTGTGCCTATACCTGCACCTGTGTGCCTATACCTGTACCTGTGTGCCTATACCTGTACCTGTGTGCCTATACCTGTACGTCTATACCTGTACCTGTGTACCTATACCTGTGTGCCTATACCTGTACCTGTGTACCTATACCTGTACGTCTATACCTGTACCTGTGTGCCTATACCTGTACCTGTGTACCTATACCTGTACCTGTGTACCTATACCTGTACGTCTATACCTGTACCTGTGTACCTATACCTGTGCCTGTGTACTTATACCTGTACATGTGTGCCTATACCTGTACCTGTGCCTATACCTGTACCTGTGTGCCTATACCTGTACCTGTGTACCTGTACCTGTGTACCTATACCTGTACCTGTGTGCCTATACCTGTACCTGTGTACCTGTACCTGTGTGCCTATACCTGTACCTGTGTGCCTATACCTGTACCTGTGTACCTATACCTGTATGCGAATCCATAGTGTTCATTTTTGTTGTCTTTTGCGGGCATCACAAATAGGTCGGTCTGTCCACATTCCTCAAACAATGGTCGAATCTGCTTAGGGGCCACACCAGGGTAGATGTTTGTTGCAACCACCACAAAGCTGGTGTCGAAGTCTACAACGAAATCCTTGCAAGCCTTCACCTCCACCTCAGACACCTTCGATACAGTGCGTCGGAACACCATTGTGATTTACTGACACTAACAGCTCTCTCACTGAGGTCAAATCAAAATTTGACCATACAGAAAGAATTACGGTTTAATAAGGTTGGAATTTAAAGAAATTGACAACAAAATGAAGCGCTGTTTATCACTATAGTGTTGAGGGATGGTGTTGTAGAGATGATGGATGGTGTTATAATATGTAGTGATGATGGATGGTGTTATATGTAGTGTTGATAGGAGGGTAATATATGTAGTGATGATGGATGGTGTTATATGTAGTGATGATGAATGACATTATATGTAGTGATGATAGGATGGTTCTATATGTAGTGATGATGGATGGTTATATATGTAGTGATGATGGATGGTGTTATATGTAGTGATGATGGATGGTGTTATATGTAGTGATGATGGATAGAGTTATATGTAGTAATGATGGATGATGTTATATGTAGTGATGATGGGTGGTGTTATATGTAGTGATGTTGGATGGTGTTATATGTAGTGATGATAGATGATATTAAATGTAGTGATGATAGGTTGGTTTTATATGTAGTGATGATGGATGGTGGTATATGTAGTGATGATGCATGATGTTATATGTAGTGATGATGGGTGGTGTTATATGTAGTGATGCTGGATGGTGTCATATGTAGTGATGATGTATGGAGTTATATGTAGTGATGATGGATGATGTTATATGTAGTGATGCTGGATGGTGTCATATGTAGTGATGATGGATGGAGTTATATGTAGTGATGATGGATGATCTTATATGTAGTGATGATGGGTGGTGTTATATGTAGTGATGTTGGATGGTGTTATATGTCGTGATGGATGGTTCTATATGTAGTGATGGTGGATCGTGTTATATGTAGTGATGATGGATAGTGTTATATGTAGTGATGATGGATAGTGTTATATATAGTGATGATGAAGGATGGTGTTATATGTAGTGATGATGGATGTTGTTATATGTAGTGATGAAGGATGGTGTTAGTGAAGATTGTGAAGTGAGATGTAGTGAAGATTGTGAAGTGAGATGTAGTGAAGATTGTGAAGTAAAATATAGTGAAGATTATGAAGTGAGATGTAGTGAGATATAGTGAAGATTGTGAAGTGAGATGTAGTGAAGATTGTGAAGTGAGATGTAGTGAAGATTGTGAAATAAGATGTAGTGAAGATTATGAAGTGAGATGTAGTGAAGATTGTGAAGTAAGATATAGTGAAGATTGTGGTGCTGTGTATTGTGGTGCTGTGTATTGTGGTGTTGTGTATTGTGGTGCTGTGGTGCTATGTATTGTGGTGCTGTGATGTTGTGTATTGTGGTGCTGTGATGTTGTAGTGCTATGTATTGTGGTGCTGTGTATTGTGGCGCTGTGTATTGTGGTGCTGTGTATTGTGGTGCTGTGTATTGTGGTGCTGTGGTGATGTGGTGCTGTGTATTGTGGTGCTGTGGTGATGTGGTGCTGTGTATTATGGTGCTGTGTATTGTCGTGCTGTGGTGCTGTGTATTGTGGTGCTATGGTGTTGTGGTGCTGTGATGTGGTGTATTGTGGTGCTGTGTATTGTGGTGCTGTGTATTGTGGTGCTGTGTATTGTGGTGCTGTGGTGATGTGGTGCTGTGTATTGTGGTGCTGTGGTGCTGTGTATTGTGGTGCTGTGGTGTTGTTGTGCTGTGATGTGGTGCATTGTGGTGCTGTGATGTTGTGGTGCTGTGTATTGTGGTGCTGTGTATTGTGGTGCTGTGTATTGTGGTGCTGTGGTGTTGTGGTACTGTGATGTGGTGCATTGTGGTGCTGTGATGTTGTGGTGCTGTGATGTTGTGGTGCTGTGGTGCTGTGTATTGTGGTTCTGTGGTGTTGTGTATTATGGTGCTGTGATGTTGTGTATTGTGGTGCTGTGATGTTGTGTATTGTGGTGCTGTGATGTTGTGTATTATGGTGCTGTGATGTTGTGTATTGTGGTGCTGTGTATTGTGGTGCTGTGTATTATGGTGCTGTGATGTTGTGGTGCTGTGATGTTGTGCATTGTGGTGCTGTGATGTTGTGTATTGTGGTGCTGTGATGTTGTGTACTGTGGTGCTGTGATGTTGTGTATTGTGGTGCTGTGGTGTTGTGTATTGTGGTACTGTGGTGCTGTGTATTGTGGTGTTGTGGTGTGTATTGTGGTGCTGTGTATTGTGGTGCTGTGATGTGGTGTATTGTGGTGCTGTGTATTGTGATGCTGTGATGTGGTGTATTGTGGTGCTGTGATGTTGTGGTGCTGTGGTGTTGTGTATTGTGGTGCTGTGATGTTGTGGTGCTGTGATGTTGTGGTGCTGTGATGTTGTGGTGCTGTGGTGTTGTGTATTGTGGTGCTGTGATGTTGTGGTGCTGTGGTGTTGTGTATTGTGGTGCTTGGTGCTGTGTATTGTGGTGCTGTGATTTTGTGTAATGTGGTGCTGTGATGTGGTGTATTGTGGTGCTGTGATGTTGTGGTGCTGTGGTGTTGTGCATTGTGGTGCTGTGGTGCTTGGTGCTGTGGTGCTGTGTATTGTGGTGCTGTGATTTTGTGTATTGTGGTGCTGTGATTTTGTGTATTGTGGTGCTGTGTATTGTGGTGCTGTGGTGTTGTGTATTGTGGTACTGTGGTGCTGTGTATTGTGGTGTTGTGGTGTGTATTGTGGTGCTGTGGTGCTGTGTATTGTGGTGTTGTGTGTTGTGGTGCTGTGATGTTGTGGTGCTGTGGTGTTGTGGTGTTGTGGTGCTGTGGTGTTGTGACGCTGTGGTGTTGTATTGCTGTTGTGCTGTGGTGTTGTGGTGCTGTGGTGTTATAGTGCTGTGGTGCTGTGGTGTTGTGTGTTGTGGTGCTGTGGTGTTGTGGTGCTGTGGTGTGTGTATTATGGTGCTATGATGTGTGTTATGGTGCTATGATGTGTGTTGTGGTGCTGTGGTGCTGTGGTGTGTGTATTATGGTGCTATGATGTGTGTTATGGTGCTATGATGTGTGTTGTGGTGCTGTGGCATTTCTATTGTAGTGCTGGGGTGTCTTCTCTTCAAGTGACCCGGGGAAAACAGTGAGTGACGGGCTGTATAAAGCTTGAGTGTCCCAGAGGTGTGAGTGACAGATAACCTCTATGGTGCAGTTACGAGAGAGAGAGAGAGAGAGAGAGAGAGAGAGAGAGAGAGAGAGAGAGAGAGAGAGAGAGAGAGAGAGAGAGAGAGAGGTAACAGTAAGCCAGTCTTTAAGTGCCACACAGTGATGGGTCAACACGGGGGGCCAGCATCTCCTTGTGAGCTGAGATGTTTGTCTTAAGATAAATGGTTCCGTTCAAGTTGAAAGTGAGTGTGTGAAGATGGTGGTGACGTAACCCTTTATTGTTGGAGATTTCATGTGCTGGAGATCCTCTGTGGTGGAGATCTTCAGTGTTGGAGATCCCCCCCCCCCCAACCCCCACCTCGACAGTGTTAGAGTCAGCACACTAAGTTACCGTGTGATCTGGTAGACACATCCCAAGAGTGAATTTCCATCTCGTGTCACAAGTTGGTCTCAACAGTCGGGCAGATCTACCTAGCGATCACCTCCCTCCCCCGAGGCTCTGAGCCGGAGGTAATCTTCACCAGAGGTCTTGTTCTGTCTTGCTGGGGGGGCTCAAACGCCTTATTTTGATGTCCTACTTGTAACACTTTACTGTCCTGCAGTCACTTATAATGTCCTACTTGTAACACTTTACTATCCTACAGAGTCACTTATAATGTCCTACTTATAACACTTTCTTGTCCTGGGAAGCCACATTTAATGTCTTACTTATAACACTTTACTGTCTTGGGAAGATCGTCAAGCCTCGAGGAAACACTTGACTCTGGCCTCCTGTTGTGTCCTGGAAAACCTCATACCGTCACTTGTCCGCTTAGTGGGACCTTGACTGGCAGTGCGTGAAGGTTTGTTTATAGATGTTGGGTTCACCTGAAGATTAGACACACAAGCTTACTTCACCTAATGACTGAACTCGCTAACGCTAACCTAACCTAATCTTATCTGGCATACTAAGGGAGGTATATCTCATATCGTATACCACACAGAACTCAATACTCGTCCTTCACCGCTCTACAATACCCCCTCACCCCCTCCTCCTCCACCCCCTCCACCCCCACCCCCTGTCTCCTCCACCTAAGCCGTGGTAAGCGTAAGGGAAACATTTTATACGCAGCTAAATTCCCAAATTTCCATTGCGTCAAATCGACTAAAAACAGAAACGAACCAAAACGAGATTCAACAACAGCACTGGCTACTATTTTTCTCTCCATTGAAAATCAAGCGTGGGTTGGCGTATATCTCTGGACGCATTCAGCCCGACTCGCTACACAATCATTCACTCAGTGGTACGGAATACGGAAGAGCATCGATTATTAACAAAACAAACTAATGAAAACAATTAGCGTACTGAAAAAAAATGGTCAGGAAAAACTGCATCCTCTCCTCTATCTGACAAATGAAATATCTGCCGCATAATTAACAAGTTGAGCGTCACAGAGAACGGAGCTCGCTGGAGCGGTAACACAACACAGTTATGTCAACAATTCTACCGCCGCATTATACCCGGGCCTATCTCTCCGCTCCGCTGCTTACAGGGGGGACCCATAATTGCTCTGCTTTAAGCCCAATCTCCACTGCTCCGCGGCGGACAGTGCATATAACAGCCACGTATAAAAACGGTGTGAACGTCCCACATAAACCAGCGGCAGACGACGTAACGCCCTGGAGTTATCGATGTGCGTGAGGGGTAATGATATGTTTACTGCCTCTCCTCTCCCTCTGTCTCCTCACCTCTTCCCTCCCTCCCTCTGTTGACGGACCGCAGACAACGAGGGAGGGATGGGGTTGAGGTGATGATGAAGGAGGGAGACAATAGGGTGAGGGGAGGGAGAGAGTAGGGGGCAGGGAGAGATGAAAGAGGAGGGACAATGTGGTGAGGTGAGGGAGACAAAGGAAGGGAGTGATGAAGGACGGTAAGAGACAATGTGATGAGAAGAGAGAGACAGGAGGAGGAGAAGGAGGGGGGGGGGTGATGTAGGGAGAGAGACAACGTACTGAGGAGTGAGGGAGAGAGGGGAAGGAATAATGGTGTAAGGGGAGACATATGGACAGTAGGGGAGGAGAATATTTAGTAGGGGGGGGGGGGGGCAAACGATAAAGGGTAAATGACGTAGAATAATAATGAGACGATAAAGACGCGAAATGAGTTAGAAAAATGGAAAAGGTGAATAAAGAAGATAAATGACTCGGAACAATGATGAGGTTAATAAAGAATGAGGGAAGATTAAGGTGACAGGTGTAACTCAGGTGAATAAGGCAACACACAGGACAGGTGTAACATATAACAGGTGTAACACTCCTCTCACCCATGCCCTCAACACGTCTAGTCCGGCTCGCTGTACATCTGGCCTTAACCTTACCTGGAAGAAACACAAATGGCTTAATAAAAAAACGCAAAATGATATTCTGACCACTGAGATAATCTTATAATACTGTAATAATAAAAGGACGTGTCTGTCTGTCTATCTGTCTGTCTGTCTGTCTGTGTGTGTGTGTGTGCGTGCGTGTGTGTGTCAGGTAGGGCCAAGGTTAAACATTATATACCTAACCCGAGTTATTTCGCCCGTACAGTCTCTTAATGGGGTGTGTTTCGCCCGTATAGTCGCTTACAGGTATCTCTCGCCCGTAATGTCTCTTACAGGGGCATGTTTATGTTGTAGTGGACGGCTGTATCCTACTGTCACTTCACCACCACCTTCTCCATGGGCCAAAGGTGAGGATAATCGTTCCTTTCACTAAAACGTTTACAAATTGTCTTTCATCTCACTGAAACTCGAAAAAATCCTTCTTTTGACTGTAAATCAACTTCATTTCTCCATTAAATTACCTTAAAAAGTGTAAATCAACTTCTCTTCCACAACAAGACACGTAAATCGCCATCATCTCCACAACAGAACACGTAAATCACCATCATCTCCACAACAGAACACGTAAATCGCCATCATCTCCACAACAGAACACGTAAATCACCATCATCTCCACAACAGAACACGTAAATCACCATTATCTCCACAACAGAACACGTAAATCACCATCATCTCCACAACAGAACACGTAAATCGCTATCATCTCCACAACAGAACACGTAAATCACCATCATCTCCACAACAGAACACGTAAATCACCATTATCTCCACAACAGAACAAGTAAATCACCATCATCTCCACAATAATCCCTTAAAATCACCTTCTCCCAGCACAATAACTCGCCCCGACACAAGTAAATCTCCCTTGCCTTCATCTGCATGCACTTCGGCGTCGTCATCTTTTCAGACAGTCAGACACACCGCTATATATAACTGGCAGTGTGTCGCTCGCGTACTGTGCCAGTCACACACACCACTCCCGCCTCCACTCAAACATTTTTAACCCGTCCTGTGTAACTTTATGCTCTTCCCCGCTACATTTTCTTGCATACCAACAAGCAATTCATACCCAACAGCCAAGTTTTTCTCTAGCTCTCATTTTTTTCAGCGTCTCTCTGAGTAATTGGATAATCGGGTAAAGTTACAGCGAATTGGAACTGAAACGATAGTAATCCAACACCAGACGATCCTTCGTTCGCTGTTTACAAGACATGAGCATTAAACCTGCAGCTAATGTTATAATAATTTAGGCCCTGACGTCACTTCATTAAATCTATTCAGTTTGTAAAAAAAAAAGAAGTCGTTAAATACTGTACTGTACATATAGAATAAAAACATCAAGCTTGCGGCTGTAACCATAACAGTTCAACACCAGGCGATCACTAACCCACCCATACAAGATGTAAACATTTGGGTCTTACCGATATATTCACGTAGATACGAAAAACTACACAATTTTCCCAAGTAACTACAACACAAACACACACACTACTCTCTTATCACTTTAACCACATCAACAGGACTTGAGATCAAAGCAGATACACCTCCCTCAGCCCAGATATGTTCTAACACCTCACCTGTGGAGGAATCATTATGTACGACCATGGCTTCAGGTAGTCTGTCCAGGTGAGATAATAACAGGACAAGGTGGCCGGGAATCCCTGACACTCTCTCCCATCGCACCACAACAAATCCCAGGGGTCACAGTCTTGGAGAATAACGACGAAAAATACTGACAACTGAACCCGCCTGAAATCTGGTTGAGTTATATCCACACATAAAATTTGCTTGAAATCTATTGGTGTTTTTTCTCCGTGTTATTGTGTTGGCCACTCCCAGACGGACAGATAGACGGATGCAAGCAGGAACAGAAGGACAGACAGACGGGTGGACGGAGGGAAAATACGCATTCTAACATTGGTTGTGTTTCTGGATAGACTATGACAGTGTTTTGTAGATATGACCCCTGACATGGATAGACATGACAAGATTACACACACACACACACACACACACCACAACAAACACAACACCTCTCTCTCTCTCTCTTAGTCCTCTGCTACATGTATATTTCACTGCGATGATACCCCTCTCATCCCCCTCTCCCCCCTCACCAGCATATTCCGGCAGATCTTCCTCCCTCTCTCCCCCCTCTCCAGCATATTCCGGCAGATCTTCCTCCCTCTCTCCCCCCTCTCCAGCATATTCCGGCAGATCTTCCTCCCTCTCCCCCTGGAATAATCCCACTTGTCCTCCCCGCGAATATTCCATCATACCGACCCCTTCCTCAAAACTACTCAGGCATCTACTTACTCTTTTTCCATTTCTTCTTTTTTACTCTCCTCCTCCTTCGCTCCCCTCCTTCTTCCTACCGCCTTCCCCCTCCTCCTCCTCCTTCCCCTCCTTCTTCAACGCTATTGAGCAGAAACTAGACTTTTGTGTCCCTTGAAAGAAATGGATTATTATTCTCCCTCGCGCTTTTTGTTTCTTTCTTTCTTTCTTTCTTTCCTCAACTTTTCTCCTCCTTTTCTCTCTCTCTCTCTCTCCCTCTCCAAAACTGTTAAACACTTCATCATTTTTACGTAAGACAACCCAATATTATCTCTCAACGGAATGGTAGTAGTAGTAGTCATAGTAGTAGTCGTAGTAGTAGTAGTAGTAATAGTAGTAATCGTAGTAGTAATCGTAGTAGTAGTGTTCACAACCTCTGGTGGGATGGGACCAAGTGCAAGATGCTTCTACGCCAGACTCGCGGAGGTGATATCCGAACAGAAGCAGCAGCCCAGGAGTGTGTGGGGGAGGGAGGCAGAGAGGGAGTGTGTTAAGGGAGGGAGGGAGGGTAGGATTGTGTGGAATGGAGGGATGGAGAGTGGAAGAGAGGAAGAGAAGGAGGATAGGGAAGACAGGAAGGAAGTGAGGGAGGAAGGCAGGCAGTGAGGGAGGCAGTGAGGGAGGAAGGCAGGCAGTGAGGGAGGGAGGCAGTCAGTGAGGGAGGGAGGGAGGGAGTGTGTGTGGGGGGGGGGGGGGTGTAGGCAAATTCGCTATAAATAAACTGATATTAACGTAATCGGTAGAAGCCAACTGAGGACAATGAACTTATGTCAACAGGGCGTTAGAAGCGAATTGGTATGACAGACTGGTGTGGCGATGTGGTGTGGCGAAGTGGTGAAGCTGGTGTGGCGAAGTGGTGTAGCGAAGTGGTGAAGCTGGTGTAGCGAAGTGGTGAAGCTGGTGTAGCTAAGTAGTGTAGCGAAGTGGTGAAGCTGAAGTAGCGAAGTGGTGTAGCGAAGTGGTGAAGCTGAAGTAGCGAAGTGGTGTAGCGAAGTGGTGAAGCTGAAGTAGCGAAGTGGTGTAGCGAAGTGGTGAAGCTGAAGTAGCGAAGTGGTGTAGCGAAGTGGTGAAGCTGAAGTAGCGAAGTGGTGTAGCGAAGTGGTGAAGCTGAAGTAGCTAAGTGGTGTAGCGAAGTGGTGAAGCTGAAGTAGCTAAGTGGTGTAGCGAAGTGGTGTAGCGAAGTGGTGAAGCTGAAGTAGCGAAGTGGTGTAGCGAAGTGGTGAAGCTGAAGTAGCTAAGTGGTGTAGCTAAGTGGTGTAGCGAAGTGGTGAAGCTGAAGTAGCGAAGTGGTGTAGCGAAGTGGTGAAGCTGAAGTAGCTAAGTGGTGTAGATAAGTGGTGTAGCGAAGTGGTGAAGCTGAAGTAGCTAAGTGGTGTTGCGAAGTGGTGTAGCTAAGTGGTGAAGCTGAGGTAGCTAAGTGGTGAAGTTGGTGTAGCTAAGTGGTGTAGATAAGTGGTGTAGCGAAGTGGTGAAGCTGAAGTAGCGAAGTGGTGAAGCTGAAGTAGCTAAGTGGTGTAGCGAAGTGGTGTAGCGAAGTGATGAAGCTGAAGTAGCGAAGTGGTAAAGTTGGTGTAGCTAAGTGGTGTAGTTAAGTGGTGTAGCGAACTCATTCTAGCTGAGACTGGTATTATCCAAATCGGTATTAATGAAGCTAGAGCAATAGTAGACGTTAGTAGTAGCTGTTAGTAATAGTAGTCAGAAATAGCAGTAGAAATTAATAGTAGCAGTTAGTAGTAATAGTAAAAAAGGATAGTAGTAGTGAGTAATAGTTGTTATTAATAGTAGTAGTTAGTAGTAGTTTTTAAGAGTAGCTAGGAATAGTAATAGTCAATAATAGTAGTAGCTAGTAACAGTAGTAGTTAGTAACAGTAGTAGATAGCAGCAATAGTAGTTAGTAACAGTAGTAGTTAGTAACAGTAGTAGTTAGCAGCAGTAGTAGTAACAAGGGGCCACAGTCGACCCTCCAGCACCGCTAATCTGTTTCTGACAATCTAATTACGTCACTCACCATCGCTGTCACAATCCTCCCCGCCCACGGAGAGAGAGAGAGAGAGAGAGAGAGAGAGAGAGATCCCCCTACACAAGTGCACAGACACTTTTCTCCCCTCCATAGCCTACTACCACACAAACAAACGCTTTGCCTACACACACACACATACATACACACACACACACACACATACATACATACATACACACACACACACACACAGAATGGGGCCACACCGGACCACATCACTCGATTATAACCCCCCAAAAATACGTGTTGTGTTGTTGTCATCTCTCTCTCTCTCTCTCTGGTCGTAAATTCAGGCTGGCCGGAAGCCCTGGCCGACCCGGGGGTTCCCCTTCACCCCGTAATATTAAATTCCTGGTGAAGTTTGATCGTTGTAATGAATTCTCCCTCCTGTCCTGTGGCCTGGGCGTGGGAGGAGACCATAGCCTCCCCTACACGCCCATATGAAGCTTGTAGATAATTTTTGCTCCACAGACCCTATGCGCCTATATATTTGCTCCACACGCCTACATGTTCATTCTACACGCCTGTATAAGTTTATATATGTTTGTTCCATACGCCCCTACACGCCTCTACGCGCCTCTATGTTTCCTGTGCACGCATATATGTTCCCTTTATGCGCTCATTTAGGAAAGGCTTTTTAGAGGTGCTGGGCCGGTACTGCTGTTTCCGCTGCTGTTAACGCTGTATCTAAGAGCCTACAATGACTTCATGAGCTAGTGCACTATGGGATGCTGCCAATGCTGTTCCCGCTACTGTTATGCTTTTTCCTTTGCTGTTAATGCTGTTTCCTTCGGTATTAATGCTGTTTCCGCTGCTGTTAACGCTGCTGTCAAGTTCCAGAGAGGCGCGCGTGAGGACTTTTCGGAGGTGTGTGCTGTAAAGGGCAGGACAGAAGGCGCCCAAGGGAGCAGGAACAGCTGCCAGTGACGCCACACAACCTAATCTAGATTTTTGAAGTGTCCAGGAGCTGACAAAGACAAGGAGGAGGAGGAGGGTGAAGGTGGGGAGAGGGGTCAAGGTGAGGTGGAGGAGGAGGGTCAAGGTGGAGGAGAGGGGGAGGGTGAAGGTGGGGAGAGGGGTCAAGGTGAGGGGGAGGAGGAGGGTCAAGGTGGAGGAGAGGGGGAGGGTGAAGGTGGGGAGAGGGGTCAAGGTGAGGGGGAGGAGGAGGGTCAAGGTGGAGGAGAGGGGGAGGGTGAAGGTGGGGAGAGGGGTCAAGGTGAGGTGGAGGAGGAGGGTCAAGGTGGAGGAGAGGGGGAGGGTGAAGGTGGGGAGAGGGGTCAAGGTGAGGTGGAGGAGGAGGGTCAAGGTGGAGGAGAGGGGGAGGGTGAAGGTGGGGAGAGGGGTCAAGGTGAGGTGGAGGAGGAGGGTCAAGGTGGAGGAGAGGGGGAGGGTGAAGGTGGGGAGAGGGGTCAAGGTGAGGTGGAGGAGGAGGGTCAAGGTGGAGGAGAGGGGGAGGGTGAAGGTGGGGAGAGGGGTCAAGGTGAGGGGGAGGAGGAGGGTCAAGGTGGAGGAGAGGGGGAGGGTGAAGGTGGGGAGAGGGGGTCAAGGTGAGGGGGAGGAGGAGGAGGAGGGTCAAGGTGGAGGAGAGGGGGAGGGTCAAGGTGGAGGAGGTGAGGAAGAAGGAGGAGGAAGAAAAAAAGAGGAGTAGGTTCAAGGAGGAGGAGGAGGTGGATAGGGTCAAGGTGGAAGTGGTGTTAGTGAAGGTGAAAGAGAGGGAGGAGGAGGCGAGGAAGGAGGAGGAGGTAAAGAAAGAAGAGGAGGAAAAGGGAGACGGAACACTCTCTCATACAATCTATCGCTTTTGACCCTCACTCTATTTCTCTCTATCTACCTCTCCACTATCTCTCTCTTCCTCTCTTTGCCAGTCTTTCAAATTACTTGCTTGACTGATTCTGTGTGTGTATGTATGTCTTATATTTCTATTTATTTGCCTCTCATTCTCTTTTATTGCTGTTTGTTTGCCTCTCTCTGTTCGTGTTCTTGGTAATAAGTTCAATATACACAAACACCTGTATAATGTTTGCAGGTTCTATTTACTGGATAAGAGATATGTACACAAGGGGAGTAGCACTCTTCAACCTGTCCGCTGGTCAACTGCTCTATAGACGACGTATGGCAAGTGATACATTAACAGCTTCCATACGTCGCCAGGCACATTAATTAGGCATGTTGGACATCTTAAATATATTGCCACACGCTACTAGCTGGGCTGAATAAATAGTATATGAATGGAGCACATACATAAAATACATACATAATATAAATACAGCATACAGAATATACATACACTCTCTTTCTCTGTTTGTTTATCTATCCGTCTATAATTCTTCACACACACACACACACACACACACTCTTAAAAAATTAGCGAAACAATTGAATGTCAGCAGAAACAAAGGCGGAACGAAGCTGATGTACGCTACACAAAGCAAAACAATAAAACAATTTCAAAACCAATAACAAAAAATAAAGTTTGGATGAAAAAAAGACGCGGCATTTATTGTGACGAGAACAAAAAAATTGGATGTTCAAGGTATTTAATGCTATCGAGTACTGTGTGGTCAGGAGTTATCGTCGCCATGTTTGTTATTGTTGTCTGGGTGCGTTCGAGTTCCTGTAAATTATTTTATTTTTGTATTATTATTATTATTATTATTATTATTATTATTATTATTGTTATTATTATTATTATTATTATTATTATTATTTATTCCTACGTGTATATCTTCACTTCAGTCAGACCATTTCTACAATTTAAATTAGATCCCGTGAATTTAATTTAAATCATGCACGTTTATGTCGCCCGTGTGACCTTACTTGAATAGATTTTAATGCCCGTGTTTACAAATTAGTTACGTTCAAACATGCTTATAATTCATTCTAACGAGCGTAAGTTTGAGGGGATTAAATGCGTTTAAATTTGTTCACTTTAAATAAATAATTTCACCCTTAATGTTCCAGGAAGTAAAGTTATTGTAGTACGCTTAAAATTACATCTACTTCTGTAAGTTTCAAAGGTCAAAATATTCGGGTATCTTGATATCTTTTACGGAAATTAACTCGTCTAAGAGAGGAGTATTATACGGTCATCATTCCGGGGTTTAAATACCACTAATCATCCTAACCATCTAATCATTCACATAATCATCCTTCCAGGGGCTGAAATACCTCCTCCATTCTTCCTAATAAGACTGGACAATCCTCTAATCATTCTAGTCTCATCCAATCATCCTAGTGAACATGAAACGTTTACCCAATCATTCTAGTATCACTTAATCTATTACCTAATCGCTCTATCAACTCTCTCATCATCATCGTGTCACTTAACTTATCATCCAATCATGCTAATCTTCCTCTAATCACCTAAGCATTACCTCATCATCCTAGCATCACCAAATTAACCCCCCAATCACCACTACCACCACCTCAATCATCATCATAATCATCATCATCAGTATCATTATCATCCTCTCCATCATCATCATCATCAGCACCATCATCATCCTCTCTATCATCATCAGCATCATCATCATCCTCTCCATCATCATCATCATCAGCATCATCATCCTCTCCATCATCATCAGCATCATCATCATCCTCTCCATCATCATCATCAGCATCATCATCATCCTCTCCATCATCATCATCGTCATCATCATCATCATCATCGTCATCATCATCATCCCAACGGCAGCAATTATCGACCTTCCATTATGCCGGCAGCTAGTGACGTCACGCCGGCTATTTAACCCACCAAAAACGGACGCCGGCAATAATCACGGACAAACACTAACCCGGACAAAAACACGACTAACTTAACAATCAAGGTAAAAATGGTCAAGTTTCCTTTATGTAGCCACAAACGACACTTGATTCTGTGTTACAATAAACTTAAAAGGTTAAATATAAAGTTTTGATGGCGCTGAATAAAGTAATAATAATGATAAAAGATAATTATTTATTGGTGTGGGGTGGTTATGTATGTATGTATGTATGTATGTATGTATGTGTGTTTATGTGTATGAATGAAGGTATATATTTTACATTCCGGTGTATATACGCGTATCTTTGAATTTAAGTTGTTATTATTATTATTATTATTATTATTATTTTATTTTGCAATGTCAATATGAACTCTCTCTCTCTCTCTCTCTCTCTCTCTCTCTCTCTCACACACACAAATAATTTAGTAATAACATTAAAATTATCTAAGTGACGAGAATTGTGGTGAGAAAATTCTTCGTTTCAATAATTTCTTCAACTGTTCATTTTTAATATCGGATTTTCTTCTTATATTCATTTATTTTCATCTATTCTCCACCTTTATTATACATTATTTTTTTATTTTAACTATATTTCTTTCTTCATGTTATTCTTTCCTATTATTATTTATCTTATTTTCCTGTTACATAACTTTATCGTTTTTCTTTTCTAATAATATTTCTTATTTTTCTTATTGTATTTCCCCTTCTTTCATTTTTCTCTACAATTTACTTTCATTCTTCTTCCGTCTCAAATCTTTCCTAATTACATTCTTATCATCTCCCAATTTCCTCGTGTCTTATCTTGCCTTCCTCTTCTTCTAAAGTTCCCTTCCCATCTCTTTCATTCCTATATTTTTTCCCTCTCTTATTTACCTTCCATCGTATTTTTCCTTCCCATTCTTCAATGTTTTCCTACTTACGTATTTTATTCTTACACTTCTTCCTTTTTTCCTTTTCCGTCTCTTTTATTTTCCCTTCCTCATCTTCCTTATATTCAGTTCAACTCATTTTCCTTAAACATTAAACAATAAAAAAAAGTATAACTACTTTTTAAAAATATACACTAATTTCTTCGATGCAAAAACAAACAAACTTTATTTAGTTATCACCATTAACTTGTATATTGCAACACAATAGAGTAATGCAACATGACACTGCAATTAAAACTTTGCAAGAAAAATCTATCATTGGGATTAAAAACTAAGGTTAAGTATGAACTGAAATGAAATGAGAATAAAAATAACATTAGAAATAGTTTCATCAAAGTTTAATTAATTTTTTAAGCTTTTTATAAATAATCCTTAAATAATAAATAAAATCAAAATAATAAAATACTGACATGAATATAAATATCAGCCACAAAAAAATTAAAACAATAAATAAATAAAAATATGTATTAAAAACTGACAAAATACCAATTTAAATTTTGATGAAAAAAAATAGCAATTGGTTATAAGAAAAAAACTCAATGTGACAGAATACAATCCAATAAAATTAAAAATAATAAAATACGAAAAACAACAAAAACTGTACAACTAAAAAATAAACAAAAATCTTGAAACAAATAAAACTAAATATTGAAAAAATCAATAAATCAGCAAACTATTAAAAACATTCAACCAGAGAACTAAAAAAGCAATTAAAATAAAATAAATAAAACACACATCCAGGGAGGAGTAACATCACAACTCAATAAATTAGTCAAAAGGTGAAGAAAAAACTTATGGGCTGGAGTATAAAGAAGAGAATAAAGAAGAGTAAAAAAAATAAAGTTACAGCCACACAACTTTTCAATTTAAACTTTGAGATAAAAACAAAAATCATCACAATTTAAAACGTGTGTGTGTTTAAACTCGGCATAAAAACTCGTTAACAATATAAAACAATTAAAATAAAAAAGGTAAAAATATAAAACAATTAAAATAAAAAAGTTAACAATATAAAACAATTAAAATAAAAAAGTTAAAAATATAAAACAATTAAAATAAAAAAGTTAAAAATATAAAACAATTAAAATAAAATAAAAAATAATAAATCTACAGCAATTAAAAATCTAAAACAGTTAAAAATATAAAACAATTAAAATTATAAAACAAAAAATAAAAAAGTTAGAAATGTAAAACAATTAAAAATCTAAATATTTTCATTAACTCAAAAAATAAAAAAATAATATATAACTGTGGTTGATGGCAAATTAAAAACCCATTCATGTTTTAAAATCAGTAAAAAAAATAAATTAAATATTCCATTAAAATATAAAATACATCCAAATATAAGATAAATTTTATAACTTGGGAAATAAACACCAAAGGATTAAACCTCTTCTGTGCTTCGCTTAAATAAAAATTGAACAATATAAAAAAAATAAAAATAAATTACGACACTGAAAAAAATAAATAGTAATTTAACTCAATATCTCACAAGAAAAAAAGTAAATTACAATAAAAATTACACATCACACAAAAAAACACCGTAGGGTTAAATAAAAAACGAACGACATAACTTACAGAAAAAATACAGTTGTTACGTAATTACAGGTACAGTATATTTTTTTACAGGTAAACATTATGTAAATAGGTCTTTTCCCTCTCTTTTAATTTCAGCCAAAGTATCGTTACGAAAAAGTTTGTAAAAAAGTGATGTAGGATTATTGAAGGGATTTATATTTTCGATACTTCCGTCACTGGACGCATTTTGATATGTGTCTACGCGTTCTGATATATTTCTACACGTTCGAACATGTCTGTACACATTTTAACCCATTTATAGACATTCTAACACATTTCTAAACATTCCAACCACATTTCTAAGTATCCAACCACATTTCTAAACATTCCAACCACATTTCTCAACATTCCAACACATTTCTAAACATTCAAACACATTTCTAAACATTCCAACACATTTCTAAACATTCCAACCACATTTCTCAACATTCCAACACATTTCTAAGCATTCCAACACATTTCTACACATTCTCATCCATGTTTACATAATACGGAGTTTCCCTAAATATTCCAGAGCCAGAATGTAAATATTTGTGTGTTTATACTGCCCGACGGGATGATGTGTGCAAGGGAGGTGGAGAGAAAGAGGAGATGGAAGGGTGGAGGAAGAAATAACGGGAAGGCGAAGGAGGGGAGAAGAGAGGTGAGTTGGAGGCAAACAGGAGGGAAGGGAAGGTAGGAAAGATTGGTGGATGGGTGGAGAGGAAGGGGAGAGGAGAAAGAGATGGGAAGTGAGGGTAGAGAAGGAGAATCAAGGGAGAAGGGGGGGGGGGGGAGCGATGACCAAGAGAAATATAGAGAGAAGATAACGAGTGAGAGGATGAAAAGGAAGGCTTAACGTGGAACAGTGAGAGGTGCTTGTACGTCTCTCTCTCTCTCTCTCTCTCTCTGTTCTTGTGTTTTCTCTATTAATATTTTTTTGTTTACTCTCTCTCTCACTCACAATACACAATACTACACAACCTCTCGCCAGCATCAACACCAAAGGCTCATAAAACATCACTATTGTCTACGTTAATATTATCTCTCGTTATCTCAAGTATTTATGCTAATTCTCGACCCTGCATAAAATAACACACCCGGAAGCCACACTTCCTCGATTCACGTTGTAACTGAACTTTGGAAAATAAATATTACAGGACTCGGATCACGTGGTGGTCAGATGTGCTAATTTATTTCACCTGAAGATTACACAACCTAAAGATAATTCAATCTAACCAAACCTACTGTAATCTAATCTAACCTAACTCTAAACTAACATAATATAACCTAATTATAGCCTAACATAACCTAACCTAATATAATCTAGCTTAGCCTAACTAACTCTAACCTTAACAAAACCTACACTATTCTAACTTATCCTTAGCTAATCGACCCCCCTCCCCAGGTAACGTTGGCTTATTTAAAGATATATGTGAGGCTGGGGTGTTTAATCTTCATGTGTTCCAAGTATCTAGTCACTTGTCCACTTATACCTGTTCCAAGTACTTTACTTAACCATGTTAAAAAAATATTACCATAGCTTACTGCAATAATTTAGTGGTTCTTCTCGCTCAGGTTTTATATTTTAAGAATTTGTTCTGTGACGTCATCATCAACGGCTGTGACGCCATCAACAACGGTTGTGACGTCATCATCAGGTTAGAGTAGGCCAGGTCAAGTCAGGTCCGGTTAGGTCAAGTTAGGTTAAATGAGATCAGGTTGGAATTCGTTTGACCTCCAATTGGTACAAACACCAAGAGAGATTTTCACCAACGAAAAATAATCCAAATTTAATCAAGATTGTTCAAACAGCACAACCAGGGAGTGTGATCAGAGAAGAGGGATACACGGGTGAACCAGAGAGGGGGGGGGGGGAAGGGATGAGAGGAGAGGGATATGGAGAGGGAGTGACATGAGGGGAGAGGGGTGATATAACCGGTAAATGGAGGAAAATACTGATCTAGTATATAAATCACACACACACAGGTCCATCAGACAGACAGAGCATCTCTCACTCATCTGTCTCTGGGTCACAATAAGATAACACCAGGTAGGTGTGAAATGCACGGTTATGGCGTGAGACCCAGACAGCCGATATCTCCGGCCCTGGAGCAGCAGAGAACCCGCCTGCCAACTTCGGTCACATTCCGTGAACCCGTAGGAGAAAAATATGGATTCATAGATATTCAAGATGGCCGGCAAGAGGACATACAATGGCCTTTTGGACCGGTGCTAAATGGTTATTAAATGTATTCGTCATGTACTTAACAAAAACATTTCATATCGAGTCTAGTTAATATTCTATATAGCAGTGGCAGGAGGGGGGGGGGGGAGATTTCCAAGATGGCCGGCAGGTATGGATATTCAAGATGACCGGCAAGAAGGACTTGAAGTGAGTTTCTCATCGGCACAAAATGGTTATCAGATATTTAACTCAGAAAGAAAACATCAAATCTGGACTACTTATTTCCCCAAGGACGTGAAAGATAAACTAAGTAGATATTTTTTTTCTTAAGCATGCTCGCCTTGCAAGCGAGTGGACCCCTGTTCGATTCCCGGACAGAGTGAAACTATGAGCATTTTTTTTTTACGTCATTTGGCTTTCTATTTACCAGTAAATGGGAACCTGGATGTTAATCGATTTGCGGATCTTATTCTGGAATAATGGTTAGCCAGTGCAGTTGCCGAGTTGTCCGGTCTTCTCGGACTATTCATTGAAACTGCGTCATACAACTCGTTAACTTAGGGTGTGGTTGTGGTGTTGGCGACAGATTCTAACACCTTAAACAAATTCACGCCTAGGTTGCTCTAGAGCCGGCCATCTTCGTACACGAAGTGCAACCATTATTGTTACGTGTAAAATATTACCATCACTACCACAACAAGCATTATCACTACTATTGTCATCTTCTCAACTATCATCATTCCTTCTCTCTTCCTCCTCCTGCCTCTATATTTTAATAATTATCGTCTCAATTATTATTATTATCATCATTATCTTTATTATTATTATTACCGTATTATTATTATTATTATTGTTATTATTATTATTATTAACAATACAACATGTGGCTGGAACAACAGTAGAAATTAGAAATAAGATAAAAAGTTGTATTAAATTAACAATTAAAACACAAACAAGAACCACAGGTACAAGTCGATCAGTTTTTTATCATGAGAGAGAGAGAGAGAGAGAGAGAGAGAGTTCCTGGCTCACTGTTACGTAATGACAAAGTTGTTGGTAAATATATGGTATGGAAATTGTGTTGATACTCTCTCTCTCTCTCTCTCTCACACACACACCAATCACAAACAAACAACACATCACAAACAAACAAGCAAGCAACAACACAACACAAACAATAATGACACCACAAAAAACATCATTCTAAAAAACAAACAATAAAACAAACAAAAACAAACAAAAACAATCAAACAAACATAAAAACAATAAAAAAAACAGACCGTCTTCAACAAACCACCACCACCAAGGACTTCACTAACCTACCACCTCCACCACCACCTCCTACAACACTATTTATAGTCCCAAAACTTCCCAAAGGTCACTCCTGCCTCGGTGACCTTTGGGGGTTAACACTGCCCACTGGTCTAGATCTGGCGAGAAAACTGCCCCCACCCAAAGGTCACTTGTTGGGTGTCACAAAGCGCCTGCTGGGTGATTTAGGTGTGTCTTCCCCCGCCCTCCCCCATCCCCCCTCTCCAACCCAGGGTCACAGAGTGTAAGGTTAAGGCGTTTGAATTTTAATTTAGTTGATGATGATATAATGCAGAGGAGGAGGAGAAGGAAAAAAGAAGAAGAAGAACAAGAACAAGAAGGCTAGATTACGTTAGGTTACGTTAGGGTACATTAGGTTAAGCTAGGTTAGGTCTGGTCAGGTTACATTATGCATGAAGGTATTCATTTATATGTATGTTTATAATCTACAGGATCGTTTATGGCCAGTCAAAGGCTTCTAGAAAAGATAAATACATAGAAGTTATCACCAATGGCCAATTATCCCTATTTAGTGTAACATACAGTATATATTAGGTGGAGTTCCGCTTTTATTTGTTTGTTTTCGTATTATTTAAGTCATTTATTTGTTAACATTTAGCTTAGAATAAGTAAATATTATACAAAACAAAACATTGAAAAAGTCACAAGTGAATTTGTAACATATAATCAAGTCGAGATAATATTACCAATACCACGTGCTGGTCAAGCTCCGAAAGAGTTGTCCGGGGGTCTAGCTAACCTCTGGTCGGGGCTTGACCAGCACGAAAAAAAAAAAAAAAAATTTTTACTAAACGTGATTTTGGCAACCTGTGGTGTAATAGTCAGCATGCTCGCCTTCCAAGCGAGTGGACCCCTGTTCGATTCCCGGACGGAGTGAAAGTATGAGCATTTTTTTTTTACGACATTTGGCTTTCTATTTACCAGTAAATGGGAACCTAGATGTTAATCGATTTGCGGATCTTATTCTGGAATAATGGTTAGCCAGTGCAGTTGCCGAGTTGTCCGGTCTTCTTGGACTATTCATTGAAACTGGGTCATACATCTCGTTATCTTAGGGTGTGGTTGTGGTGTTGGCGACAGATTCTAACACCTTAAACAAATTCACGCCTAGGTTGCTCTAGAGCCGGCCAACCTCGTACACAAAGGGCAACCATTATTGTTACGTGCATAATATTACCATCACTACCACAACCAGCATTATCACTACTATTGTCATCTTCTCAACTATCATCATTCCTTCCCTCTTCCTCCTTCTGCCTCCATATTTTAATAATTATCGTCTCTATTATTATCATCATTATTTTTATTATTATAAATACCGTATTATTATTATTATTATTATTATTGTTATTATTATTATTATTAACAATACAACATGTGGCTGGAACAACAGTAGAAATTAGAAATAAGATAAAAAGTTGTATTAAATTAACAATTAAAACACAAACAAGAACCACAGGTACAAGTCGATCAGTTTTTTATCATGAGAGAGAGAGAGAGAGAGAGTCCCTGGCTCACTGTTACGTTATGACAAAGTTGTTGGCAAATATATGGTATGGAAATTGTGTTGATACTCTCTCTCTCTCTCTCTCTCTCTCTCTCTCTCTCTGTGTGTGTATCTCTCTTTCTCACACACACATACACCAACCACAAACAAACAACACATCACAAACAAACAAGCAAGCAACAACACAACACAACACAAACAATAATGACACCACAAAAAACATCATTCTAAAAAACAAACAATAAAACAAACAAAAACAATAAAACAAACAAACATACCAACAAACAATAAAACGAACAAACGAAGAATAAAACAAAACAAACAAACAAACAAACAATAAAACAAACACATAAAAACAATCAAACAAACATAAAAACAATAAAAAAAACAGACCCTCTTCAACAAACCACCACCATCAAGGACTTCACTAACCTACCACCTCCACCACCACCTCAGTGAGACAGGACGTGCCTCGAAGGCGCTCCCGGTTTTAGCAGCCAGGCCGAGTCTGTTTGGCCCTGCCCGCTCCCCCTGCTATACCCCAACGCCCTACCAGCCTTACTACACCAGGATCGATTCAGCAAAACATTCTAGTGATTAGTGAACGATTGATTACGGAGCAGTGCAATAAGTGATTACCATACAGTGCTCGATAGTGCACCCCAAGGAAAAGTCAGACAGTGGGCACTTTATCGGTCACCTTTATAGTGCCAGTGACAAGGACCACCGCGGTGTTTACATATATCGTGAAAACTGTGTCGGCGACCCCAAGCACCAGGGACAAAGACCACGGTCTTTACGACTGACAAATATTAACAGATGTCTACCAGTGTCAGTGTCCCTCAAAGTGCCGCCAGTGACAAACACTTCCGTCCGCCCACAACAGATTTCAACAAATGGCCACCAATCACTTACTCCCGACGCACTCTGTACCATCTAAAGCGTGGGAACGGTTATCCTGATGGTAGTGTTATCGCGCTACTCAAGTCACTAAACCTATTCCACGCGCGGAGCCGTAGACAAGGCCGTCATGCACATAAGCCCATTAGAACCGTAACCTCCACTTGGAAACCGGAGAAACCCACCCCTGACAGACCATACCACCACACTGAAGTTCCACGGATATGGTATGATCTCCCGTCTTTACTGCTATCCAACGTCACTTCCCTAGCTAACAAGTTCGACGAGCTGGCAACTACAGTCAGGTCAACCGCTGCGAGCGTCGTTGCCATATGTGAGGCCTGGCAAATTGTGCCTGAAACGTGTCATATTGAGGGATATCAACTCTTTCATCACCTTCGTTCACAAAGACGCGGAGGGGGCGTTGCCCTCTTCTGTCAAGATGACCTACGCCCGTCACGCCTGGATGTTCAAGTCCCAGCAGATGTGGAAGCATTATGGGTACGTGTCGTGCTACGGGCCCACCCTCGCAACACTGCTTCCATTATAATCTGTGTGGCATACCATCCGCCTCGATCACCCACCAGAGACACTCTTATCAATCATCTCATCACCACCTCAGACCACCTCAGAGTTAGGTACCCATGTGCCAAGTTAGTATTATGTGGGGATTTAAATGAAATTGACACCACTGATATCCAGGACCAGCTATCACTATCACAAGTTGTGACCTTCCCCACACACGGTCAAAATACCCTTGACCTTATCTTAACTGACTTTGCGGACCAGTACCAACCACCTCAACCAATGCCTCCTATCGGGTGTAGCACACACTTATCAGTGCTCTGGTCCCCAGCTGCCACTCCCACTCAAGTACAGAGACCCTACATCAAGACCTACAGGCCAATTACTGACTCTGCAGTGCGCCTCTTCGGGCAGTGGATAGTTCACCATCCCTGGACTGAAGTACTTAGCGTGGATGACGTGGAAACCAAATGGATAAATTATACCAACACCACCACGCAAGCTCACCACCACTTCTTCCCCGAGAAGTCCATCAGATCTCACCCAGCTGACTTGCCCTGGATCACACCTCGGATCAAAAGACTTATGCAACAGAGAGACAGAGCCTTTCATCTCAATGACCACATCCGCTACAGGTCACTTCGCAACCGAGTCATCCACGAAATACGCACTGCAAAGAAGTCCCACTACCCAACCAAATTACAACACCTGAAGCAGACCAACATCAGTCAATGGTATGGTAAGCTTAAAGAACTCTGTGGACTAAACAATAAGACACACCCCCTCCCCTTCCTTAGCCATCTCACTAGTGTTGACGCAGCTGAGCAAACAAATAACCATTTCGCTACTATATGCCAGACGCTCCCACGGCTTGACACAACCACTCTCCCTGCTTACCTACCAGCCCCCCTTCCCACTGACTTAGTAGAAGAATTTGACGTAGCAAAACGCCTGGACAAACTAAAATTAAAACGCTCTACCACCCCCATTGACCTACCAATGAAACTCTTCAAGGAGTTCTCCCCAGAGCTTGCTAAACCCCTCTGCTCTATCATCAATGCTTCTCTCAGTCAAGCCAGATGCCCAGCTGACTGGAAGACCTCTTATGTATCACCAGTGCCCAAGTCAACCAGCCCACAATCCTTAAATCAGCTACGACCTATTGCAATCACCCCAATACCCAGCCTAATCTGTGAAAGTTTTGTGTTCAACTGGGCTTATGCTGATATTGCAGGAGTCGTAGACCCTCAGCAATTTGGCAACATGAAAACTTCCTCCACCACTCACTGTCTTGTCAGCTTTCTCGATTACATATACCGCCATCTCGAGAAACGAAAAACGTCTGTAGCTGTCGCCTTCATTGATTTCACTAAAGCGTTCGACCTAGTCGACCACAATATAATCATCAACAAAGCTATTGACCTCGGGCTTCGAAGAAGCCTCATACCATGGCTTACAGACTTCCTCAGTGACCGACGCCAAGCTGTACGCTTCCGAGGGGCTGTCTCCACCTTTCAGTCACTCACCTGTGGCGTCCCCCAAGGCACCAAGATGGGACCACTCTGCTTCCTTATGCTCATCAATGATGCCCTAAGAGAAACCCCTGCTCGCTGGAAATATGTCGACGACTCCACCATTGGGATCAGCGTCAACAATTCTGCTCCCAACTATACCGCCCTTCAGGATTTATTGAACAGTCTCCAAAACTGGGCTACCAACAACCATGTCACCATCAACCATACCAAGACCATGGTTATGCACATCAACCTCTCCTCCGACATTGTCCCACCTCCTTCCATTACTCTAGGTCCAAACACACTCCAGGTTGTAGATTCCACGAAGCTCCTCGGCGTCACCATAGACAACAAACTAAATTGGAAACCACACGTCAATGAAGTTGTCAAATCCTCCAGTTTCCGTCTCCACCTCCTCCGCCGACTCAAGTCCCTCGGAGTTCCTGCACACGAGCTCCTCAGTGTTTACACAACATTCATACTTCCCAAGCTCACCTATGCCTCCCCCACCTGGTCTTCCTCCCTAAATGCCACACAACGTAAACACCTAGAAAAAGTGCAAAAGAGGGCATGCAAGATTTTTCTCTCCCCCTCCTACTCCACATATCAAGAAGCGCTCAACACACTGACCCTTTCGACTCTCACTGACCATCACCACGACCTCATCTGCAAATTTGGTAAGAAGCTTCTACACCATCCCCGACACCGGCTCCTACTACCACCCGAGGTCCCTTGTCCGAGAATTGCTGTTCGACACCACAACCGCATCCAGCCCATACGTGCACGAACTGATCGCTATAAGAACAGCCCAGCCCCAACCATTGTAAAAATTACCAATAACTTGTAATACTGTAACGCTGTCACTATGTTGAAATGAACTGTAGTTTGAGCTTTTCCCCATCTAAGATATTATATGTCTTATTTGTGTCACTTATGTTACTTGTATATTATTTGTAATTCGTAACCCATTCCCCAAATATGTAACTGTATATTTTCAGCCTTCTGGCTGCCAAGCTCTTTCAATAAACCGTTAATTATTATTATTATTATTATTATTATTTATAATCCCAAAACTTCCCAAAGGTCACTCCTGCCTCGGTGACCTTTGGGGGTTAACACTGCCCACTGGTCTAGATCTGGCGAGAAAACTGCCCCCACCCAAAGGTCACTTGTTGGGTGTCACAAAGCGCCTGCTGGGTGATTTAGGTGAGTCTTCCCCCGCCCTCCCCCATCCCCCCTCTCCAACCCAGGGTCACAGAGTGTAAGGTTAAGGCGTTTGAATTTTAATTTAGTTGATGATGGTATAATAAAGAGGAGGAGGAGGAGGAGAAAAAGAAGAAGAAGAAGAAGAAGAAGAAGAACAACAACAACAACAACAACAAGGCTAGATTACGTTAGGTTACGTTAGGTTAGGTTAGGCTAGATTAGGTTAAGTTAGGTTAGGTCTGGTCAGGTTACATTATGCATGAAGGTATTCATTTATATGTATATTTATGATCTACACTGTAGAGTGACACACTACCTGGCTGTGTAGTGTAGAGCGACACACTACCTGGCTGTGTACAGTGTAGAGCGACACACTACCTGGCTGTGTACAGTGTAGAGCGACACACTACCTGGCTGTGTAGTGTAGAGCGACACACTACCTGGTTGTGTAGTGTAGAGCGACACACTACCTGGCTGTGTACAGTGTAGAGCGACACACTACCTGGCTGTGTACAGTGTAGAGCGACACACTACCTGGCTGTGTACAGTGTAGAGCGACACACTACCTGGCTGTGTAGTGTAGAGCGACACACTACCTGGCTGTGTACAGTGTAGAGCGACACACTACCTGGCTGTGTACAGTGTAGAGCGACACACTACCTGGCTGTGTAGTGTAGAGCGACACACTACCTGGCTGTGTAGTGTAGAGCGACACACTGCCTGGCTGTGTAGTGTAGAGCGACACACTGCCTGGCTGTGTACAGTGTAGAGCGACACACTGCCTGGCTGTGTAGTGTAGAGCGACACACTACCTGGTTGTGTAGTGTAGAGCGACACACTACCTGGCTGTGTAGTGTAGAGCGACACACTACCTGGCTGTGTACAGTGTAGAGCGACACACTACCTGGCTGTGTACAGTGTAGAGCGACACACTACCTGGCTGTGTAGTGTAGAGCGACACACTACCTGGCTGTGTAGTGTAGAGCGACACACTACCTGGTTGTGTAGTGTAGAGCGACACACTACCTGGCTGTGTACAGTGTAGAGCGACACACTACCTGGCTGTGTACAGTGTAGAGCGACACACTACCTGGCTGTGTACAGTGTAGAGCGACACACTACCTGGCTGTGTAGTGTAGAGCGACACACTACCTGGCTGTGTAGTGTAGAGCGACACACTACCTGGCTGTGTAGTGTAGAGCGACACACTACCTGGGTGTGTAGTGTAGAGCGACACACTACCTGGCTGTGTAGTGTAGAGCGACACACTACCTGGCTGTGTAGTGTAGAGCGACACACTACCTGGCTGTGTAGTGTAGAGCGACACACTACCTGGCTGTGTACAGCTTAGAGCGACACACTGCCTGGCTGTGTAGTGTAGAGCGACACACTACCTGGCTGTGTACAGTGTAGAGCGACACACTACCTGTCTGTGTAGTGTAGAGCGACACACTACCTGGCTGTGTAGTGTAGAGCGACACACTACCTGGCTGTGTAGTGTAGAGCGACACACTACCTGGCTGTGTAGTGTAGAGCGACACACTACCTGGCTGTGTACAGCGTAGAGCGACACACTACCTGGCTGTGTACAGTGTAGAGCGACACACTACCTGGCTGTGTAGTGTAGAGCGACACACTACCTGGGTGTGTAGTGTAGAGCGACACACTACCTGGCTGTGTAGTGTAGAGCGACACACTACCTGGCTGTGTACAGTGTAGAGCTCTACACACTACCTGGCTGTGTAGTGTAGAGCGACACACTACCTGGCTGTGTAGTGTAGAGCTCTACACACTACCTGGCTGTGTAGTGTAGAGCGACACACTACCTGGCTGTGTACAGTGTAGAGCGACACACTACCTGGCTGTGTAGTGTAGAGCGACACACTACCTGGCTGTGTACAGTGTAGAGCGACACACTACCTGGCTGTGTACAGTGTAGAGCGACACACTACCTGGCTGTGCACAGTGTAGAGCGACACACTACCTGGCTGTGTACAGTGTAGAGCGACACACTACCTGGCTGTGTACAGTGTAGAGCGACACACTACCTGGCTGTGTACAGTGTAGAGCGACACACTACCTGGCTGTGTACAGTGTAGAGCGACACACTACCTGGCTGTGTACAGTGTAGAGCGACACACTACCTGGCTGTGTAGTGTAGAGCGACACACTACCTGGCTGTGTAGTGTAGAGCGACACACTACCTGGCTGTGTACAGTGTAGAGCGACACACTACCTGGCTGTGTACAGTGTAGAGCGACACACTACCTGGCTGTGTACAGTGTAGAGCGACACACTACCTGGCTGTGTAGTGTAGAGCGACACACTACCTGGCTGTGTACAGTGTAGAGCGACACACTACCTGGCTGTGTACAGTGTAGAGCGACACACTACCTGGCTGTGTACAGTGTAGAGCGACACACTACCTGGCTGTGTACAGTGTAGAGCGACACACTACCTGGCTGTGTACAGTGTAGAGCGACACACTACCTGGCTGTGTACAGTGACACACTACCTGGCTGTGTACAGTGCAGAGCGACACACTACCTGGCTGTGTCAACATCAGCAGCTCCGCTCTCGTGCGTGCAAGAATGTCACCTGCCGCTGGTCATTACATCCGGTAAGGTGTTGTGTTTGGTACACATGTCACAGCGGTTGGCTTTAGAATTGAATATTTCCTGTTTACAACTATCATTATGGTGAATATATATCATAATTCTTTTTGTGATTTGTAACCATAAAAATGCATACACATATACATCCACGTACAAAGAAACCTGTGCATGTATAAACGCGTGCGCGCACGCACGCACACACACTTTTCTACGGTTCTCGTAACACACAGCTCATTTTGTATTTCTTTCAAAATTATAAAGCTTATCTGATTCGTGTTTGTTTATTGCTGTACTTGTTTTTTTTAATATTGCGCCTGTACATAGGATTAATAAATGTTATGCTAAAATCTTTCAATCGTTTATAATCTTATCTACACTCTCACATAAAGGGAAGCCGCATGAACGTAAGGTTTAGTTCATAAAATATATCATTCAGGAGATCAGTTGGTCCTTTCAGCGAGATAAGTTCTCAATCTTCGTGTAGGTTTTATGGCTTTACGGTGATGGTCCTATGAAGAAATTAACTCGTCAGTTTTACCGCGAAACATTAAAGGTGTGAGGAGTTGTCCGGCTCTCTCTCCATCCAATGAGTCTAAGAAACTCTGCTGGTGTGTTGTTGTTCCATAAAACTTTTACCTCTAACATTACCGGATTTTATTAAGGGATTATAAGTGTTACCAGATGCGGCTTGTCAATAATATTTCAGTAATTTTTGTTCTCATTAACTCATTACATGGAACTGCTTTTGAGCGACCGCCCACGGTATTTAGTTACAGCCCTTTGTCTGTATCAGTTATATACAACACGGTGTATTTGTCATTTAGTTATAGCACTTATGTCTTATTTGGTTACAGTACTCTGGCTATTTCATTTGTATACGGCACAATATCTGAATCATGTAGTTGCAACACCATGTATGTCATTAAACTAAATCTCTCTCTCCCGCTGTATCACTGGTTGTAAACACTAAGCAGCAGTTGTGAGTTAAATGAGGAATATAACTTCCACAACAATAGTTCCACTTAGAAACTTTACGTGTTCAACTTTTCAGTGCACAGAGACGCGATAAAAAAAATATATATTCCAAATGCATAGTAATTATTTTCATATATACTTGAAAACATTAAATATTTCAAAAGTCTACTATGTATATATATTTGTACTCGTTTTACAAATACATTTTTAACTTAATTCTATTGAAACTGATTAATCTCAATTGTAGGGTAAATTTTGACTATTTTAAAGAAGGAAGCAACTGCAGCAATTTGTTACCCTCAATGTTTGGAAGCAAGTCTGAATAGGAAAGCAACTCATCATTTGTCAAAAAACACACTAAAGGCGCCGCCACAACAACGAATGACAATGTATCGTGCCTTCTGGACATCCACCCTACGCCAGTACCTCCAATGATGGTGACTGATTGATAACGAAACCCACTTTCTTGTTTATTTAAATGCATGAAAAACAAAATAAGCTTCGAATTGTTCTTTATTTGCTGAACCACTTAAGCTTGAAGAGAAAATGTGCTTTATAGACCAGAGCCAACAAGAGTGTTTTGAACGTGACTACAGTGTTTTGAACGAATATACAGTGTTTTGAGCGTAACTACAGTGTTTTGAACAAATATTCAGTGTTTTGAGCGTAACTACAGTGTTTTGAACGAATATACAGTGTTTTGAACGTAACTACAGTGTTTTGAACGAATATACAGTGTTTTGAGCGTAACTACAGTGTTTTGAACAAATATTCAGTGTTTTGGGCGTAACTACAGTGTTTTGAGCGTAACTACAGTGTTTTGAACGAATATACAGTGTTTTGAAAGTAACTTCAGTATTTTGAACGAATATACAGTGTTTGAACGTAACTGCAGAGGTTTGAACGAATATACGGTGTTTTGGACGTAACTACAGTGTTTTGAACGAATATATAAAGTTTTGAACGTAACTACAGTATTTTGAACGAATATATAGTGTTCTGAAAGTAAATACAGTGCTTTGAACGAAAATAGTGCTTTGAACGTAACTACAGTATTTTGAACGAATATACAGTGTTTTGAACGTAACTACAGTGTTTTGAACGAAAATACAGTGCTCTGAACGTAACTAGAGTGTATTGAATGTAACTACAGGTCTTTGTACGTAAGTGCAGTGTTTTGTGTGTGACTCTAATGTCTTGGGCTAACCTATAGCGCCTTGTATATGTGGTAGTTACCTACTGTTCAAAACACGGAGATTTTTCTTGTTATAAGCCGACTCACTACGGCAGTGATGCGAGAGTAAGTCACTGGCACGGGCGTGAGTGCTGAGTGATAGCGTGAAAATGTTTGTCAGTCGAGTCAGGAAAGCTGTCCAGACAGATGCTAAGAACATAAGAACATATGAATGTAGGAAACTGCAGCGGGCCTATTGGCCCATACTGGGCAGTCCCGTTTACACCCAACCCCTATTGCTCATATAAGCATCCAACCTATGTTTGAAGCTAATCAGCGTATTCGAGTTAATGATGATATTTGGTAACTTGTTCCATTCATCCACTACTCTGTTTCCAAGCCAGTGTTTACTTATTTCCCGCCTAAATCTAAATTTGTCTAATTTAAAACCATTGTTACGAGTTCGCTCCTGGTTGGATAGTTTGAGTACCTTTGTAATGTCCCCTTTGTTTAGCCCTGCCTTCCACTTGTACACCTCTATCAGGTCGCCCCTCGCTCTACGTCTCTCGAGGGAGTGCAAATTACGATGCTTTAACCTGTCTCTATACTCAAGGTTCCTAATGCCCGGGATTAGTCTTGTCATTCTCCTCTGAATTCTTTCCAAGGATTCTATATCCATTCTGTAATACAGTGACCAGAACTGAACTGCGTAATCCAGGTGTTGTCTCACAAGAGCAAGATACAGTTTTAGGATGACCTCGCTAGTCTTGTAACTAACACTCCTTTGTATGAACCCAAGTACTTTATTAGCCTTGTTACGAGCAAAAACACATTGTTTACTTGGTTTAAGGTTCCTACTTATCATTACTCCTAAATCTCTCTCGCAGTCGGATTTCTCTATGGCATCGTTGTTCATCTGGTATCCGGTTTCCCTGTTTACATCTCCTATACTGAGTACTTTACATTTGTCCACGTTGAATTTCATCTGCCATTTTTCAGACCATTCGAAAAATTTGTTTAGATCTTCCTGTAGTTTTGTCGAGTCCTCGTCAGATTTAATAACACGTCCTATTTTAGTGTCATCAGCAAATTTACTTATGTTGCTGTCTATGCCGATATCTATGTCGTTTAGGTAGCTCGCTCTACCTCAGGATTATAATTTATGTATCGATTGGCTACCAACAAATGGCGGATGAAATTTAATGTGGGCAAATGCAAAGTACTAAGTCTAGGAAATGTAAACAGAGAAACCGTATGAACAACGATATTATAGAGAAATCCAACTGTGAGAAAGATTTAGGAGTAATGATAAGTAGGAATCTTAAACCAAGACAACAATGCGTACTTCCTCGAAACAAGGTTAACAAAGTATTTGGGTTCATACAAAGGTGTGTAAGTTACAAGACTAGCGAGGTTATCCTAAAACTATATCTTGTGCTTGTGAAACCTCATTTGGATTACGCGGTTCAGTTCTGGTCACCGTACTACAGAATGGATATAGAATCCCTAGACAGCATTCAGAGGATGACAAGACTAATCCCGGGCATTAGGAACCTTGAGTACAGAGACAGGTTAAAGCATCTTAATGTGCACTCCCTCGAGAGACGTAGAGTGAGGGGTGATATGATCGAGGAGTATAAATGGAAGTCACGGATGAATAAAGGAGCGATCTCGTAGCAATGGTTTGAGATTGGACAAATTTAGATTTAGGTTTGGAAATAGAAAAGTGGATGAGTGGGACAAGTTACCGAACTTCATCATAAACTCGAACACGCTGGGTAGCTTCAAATATAGGTTGAACAGATATATGAGCGATAGGGGTTGGGTATAAACGGGGCTGCCTAGTACGGGTCAATAAGCCCGCTGCACTTTCGTTCATTCTTATGTTCTTATTACTATTCCTTTTAATTCTATTTCTGGCTTATTTTTATACTATTATGTTAAGCTTTGAATGGGTTTTCTTGGGATATGTACAGTATATAGCAGATATGTAAGTACTGTGGTTCTCGCCAATGTGTAACACTGAATTATGCTTGTATGCAATACTTCGTGCTCCTCTGTAAAGATCAACGCAGAGTTATATTTTAGAATATCAAGAAAGTTTAAGCCTTAGTTGGCCGGACATTAGCATAGTTTACTGTGGAAATTACTGAGCAAACACAGAAGGTTGACGGCAAGAGAAAGACCTCACCCAGCACAGTGACCTTTGCTTGACCTACTGGCATAAAGTGTACATGAAATACCTGACCAGGACACTGAACTGCCACACACTTCTCCATCCAGATAGTGAATGAGCGTTGGTTGTGTGTTATTGGTGGGTGCGTATCACTGGACCATAAGCCTGCTGGACCATCAGTTGTCCACACACATGTCCTCACACACAGGCGTATAGACGCGCACATACCACCCCTCTCTCTCTCTCTCCATGTTTTACTGATAATATAAATATGTATTTTGATGGGAATGGAAATAAACCACAGAAAAATATTAAATTATTTTGCCCAATGAAATTCTGAATCTATTATTGAATAAATAATGGTTACGAGTACACGTTCATAACCTATGTAAATTGTAATCCCATTTACTGTTTATCAAAACTTTTCAAATTAAAAAGAGAAATATACAAAAACTATTCATATTTTTAGTACTTATTATATGTATGTCATATATGTTAAACGAATGAGTTTTAGGTCCACCAATATCACGTTACAATGTTTGACTCGAGGCACACACAGCTTGACGCATCCTTGACCACCGAAGGGTCAAGACGTACCTGGCGCTCCTCTCGGAGCAGCCAGGTCAAGTGTTAAGTTGGCCCATACCAACTCCCTCCCCTGAACCCTCCTCCCCACCGGAATATCAACAAGTTCTCGCCAGAAGTTACAATTTCATTTAGGAAAGGAATGGAACCAGTGTTAAACAGAGGTGAACAGTGGTGAACAGTGCTTAAGTCAGCGAGAACAACTCAACAGTAACAGTCGTGCCCAAGTTAACCTTCACACAGTGAGGTCCCAGGTACCCAGTGATAACGGCCCGTGAGCCCCAACAACAACCAGCGATGTGTTAATCCGTCTACGATAGGAAGGCCTGGGACCACACCTCACTCATATAACACCATCTGTGAGGGAGTTACTACACCACGTCAGGCCCCACATAACACCATCTGTGAGGGAATTACTACACCACGTCAGGTCCCTCATAACACCATCTGTGAGGGAGTTACTACACCACGTGAGGCCCCTCATAACACCATCTGTGAGGGAATTACTACACCAAGTCAGGTCCCTCATAACACCATCTGTGAGGGAACTATTACACCACGTGAGGTCCCTCCTAACACCTTCTGGGAGGGAGTTACTACACTACGTGTTTGCTGTTCAACACCTACAATAATCTGTATGTTCACCTTTCTCTAATGAAGGCTTTTGTTAAACCACCAATGTATGTAATAAATCATTTATGTCCAATGTGTATTTTCAGCCTTCGGGCTGTAAAACTTTTTCAATAAACCGTCAATTATTATTATTATTATTATTATGTTTTCCTTTTCGCTTAAGACCGTGTTGGAGGTGGTGATATAACGGCTCGATGCCCATTGAAGCGATTTACAGATTATTTTAAACTTGGCAACAGGAAAGGGGGAGGGGGGGGGCCACTGGTATAATTCGCCTCTGCTCAATTTGATAATAGTGATGATCCGATTAAATTTAGCGGTTTACTGATGAATTTTATATCATATAATTTGCTAGACTACTGTCAATGTATGAATATTTATACAATCTTTATTATAATATTCTGTAGGTTCATAATGAC
>CAUDMG010001898.1:0-12500 GCA_958450375.1 Homarus gammarus
TGGATGGGAAAAGAA
This sequence comes from Homarus gammarus, assembly GCA_958450375.1. Lineage (NCBI taxonomy): Eukaryota > Metazoa > Arthropoda > Malacostraca > Decapoda > Nephropidae > Homarus > Homarus gammarus. Next base: position 16 of record CAUDMG010001898.1, read on the forward strand.
GGGACGGAGAACTTTTCCTCTTTTTTGTCTCATTCTTATCTTCCTTCTTCTCACTTATTCACCTTTCTTCCCTCCCTTTTCGCATTAATATTCTAATTTTCTCTCACTTAATCCATTTCTTTCTCTCACTTATTCGCCTCTTCTCCTTGTCACTTTTTCCCCCATTTCTTTAAAGTTTTTTTCTCCTTATTTAACTTATTCTATTTCCTTAATTTATTTACCCGGTAACCTTTCTCTTATTTTCTCCCTTCCCTCTTTCGTATCTGTCCTCTCTCTCTCTCAATTATCCTTCCTTTCTTCTGTTTTCTCCCTCATCCAAACGTGCCCTCCTCCTATCCACCACTTCTCCCCCTTACCCGATTCACCTATTCCCTTATTCTCCTCACCTTGCCCTATCCACCTAATTATCTGTTTTATCCTATCCTTGTCTTTCTTTCTCCTCTTTTCATCCTTCCCTCCTTCCTATTTCACCATCCCTTGTACTGCCCCACTTATTTATCTCCCTCTTCTTCTCCTCGCCTCTTCTTTCATCTTCCAACCATGTCCTATCCACTCCATTATCTATTCCTTCTCTCACCTTTCCGTTTTTTTTGCTCTTTTTGCCTATTCCCTCATCCTCCACCCTTGCCTTATCCACCCCATAACTTAGGTACACAAACGCAGCTCGTCCCTTTAAATAGTCTATATATTTCTATCTATTTTTCTCTCTATTTTTATCTCCAGTTAGTTGCTCTGTGTGTGTGTGTGGGCGGGTGTGTGCGTGTGTGTGTGTGTGCGCGGGAGTATATGTGCACGTGTAAGTGTCTGATCATAGTTGAGGAAAGTTGACAATGGGATAGGAGTTGAGAGGGCGCCTGGGGTTAGGGATTGAGAGGTTCGGAGGAGAATAGAAACCATTGATCAACTAATTGGAGTTTGAGAATGGTTTTAGGTGAGTCTCCCTCAAGGGCTCACTCCCCCATTTTCTTTTAATAGAAAAATCGACGTTTTTTCTTTTCGTAAGTCATCCCTTGGAATACCACTTCCCTTATGTTACGAGTTATCCATAGATAGACAGACAGATAGACATACAGACAGACACAGACGGACGGACAGACAGACGCAGGGTGTTAAAAGACAGGCGGGGCGGGACCAATTGGATTTCCCGAGCTAATGAACGGTAAATTGATTACCAATGCTGATTACTTTCTTTCCATTCATCTCTCGTCTCGGTAATTCGAACGACAAGTAGATAATCCAAACGTCAGGCCCATAATTCGAACAACTCACGTAATTTGAACACTAGGCTGATGATTTGTATGTCAGGCTAATAATTCGTAGTGGCTCATAATTCGAAGGTCAGGTTCATAATTCGAAGGTCAGGCTCATAATTGGAACGCCAGGTAGAAAAGATTCGTGCATTTAGTTGATAATTCGAACTTGAGCTTCGAGATAATCCGAGCATCCGGTGAAGAATCTGAACACTACCCAGAAAATCCGAACACGACGCGAATGCTCTGGAAATGAGTTATGGAATCCGAACACTGTGTAGATAATGCAATCCTCAGTAATAGATTCCGCAGACTTGGGTTGATGATCCGAACAGGAAACAGATAAACCGAGCACCAGGTAGGTAATCCGAACACCAGGTAGGTAATCCGAACACCAGGTAGATACTCCGAACACCAGGTAGGTAATCCGAACACCAGGTAGGTAATCCGAACACCAGGTAAATACTCCGAACACCAGGTAGGTAATCCGAACACCAGGTAGGTAATCCGAGCACCAGGTAGATACTCCGATGATGTATTCCGAGTCTCTGGTAGACGAGTTGACGAGAGAGAGAGAGAGAGAGAGAGAGAGTTGAAGTCACATAGGGTGAGTTAAGGTGACAATGGAACTCTATGGTGGTAATGGAGGACTTGATTCATTTTGGATTGACAGGAGGATGGATCAACCCCTCACTCTCTCCACACACACACGGCCAGGTGACTGTAATAACCCGGCCAGGTGACTGTAATAACCCGGTCAGGTGACTGTAACGGAGCCAGATTGCCAATATAACTCGCGCTTCACTGGACCTGAAAAGAAAAATCATGTCCTGGTGATGACTCGAAGTGTGAGTCGTGAGGGGATGAAGGTCACACTAGTCCAAGTTACACGCCCCTAAGTGATCCTCAGTCAAGGTCCACCTCCGTATATGTGTAGTAGTAGTAGTAGTGGTAGTATTAGTAGTAGTAGTCACCCTCAGCTTACCGTACCGCGATGCGAGTGTTGCCATCCCTTGTGTCAATTATTATTTTGTATTTTTTCTTTTCTAATTATGTAACTTGACAAATTTTATGTTTTTGTTGTTGTTTTATTTGTTTATAGTTATTTATTGGTTAGTTTTTACTTAATTTTCTTTCTTCTGTTGTGTTTTATTTTGTTTTACTGTTTTTTCTGGTATATTTCGTTTATTTGTTTTTCAGTTTCTTGTGTGTTTTGATTTTCATTGTTTTTTGTTAATTTTGTATTTTGTTCAGTTTTATTTCAATTATTTTGTTTATTTTTTGATACTGTCATGTTCTTGTTATTTATTGTTAATCATTATTATCATTATCCTATATTTCATTTCACCTGTTATTTTTGCTTTGTTATTTAAGTGTTTTTTTTTACTTTCTATATTTTGTTTATTTCTTATACTCAATTCCCTGTAATCTTTGTTGTGTATTTTATTTATGTTTATTACATTTTTAATTATTTCCCTTATTATTCTGAGTTTTTATTCTTTTTTTCATTTATTGATTTTTTTTATTCATATATTACCTTATTACCTGCCTTTTTCTTCTTTCTACTTATGTTTTTATTACAATCTTGGGTTATTCACCATTTATTTTATCCTTTGTTTTATACCATATTACTTCTTCCTTATTATTATTTATTACTTTCCCGTATTTTCTTATTCACATGTTTAGTCATTTTTCTGTACTCTTTTGTCATTTTTATTTTCTTTATCACTTTTTAGAATTATCTTATTTTATTCCCTGGTCATTTCTTCCTTCTTTTCTCTTCCACCTCATTCGAAGTTTTTCTTAGAGCTGTCAAGAACAGAGGTCAAAGGTTATCGAAACTTTTCTTGTGGGGAGGGGGTGGGAGGGGGTGGGTGGTGGGGAGGAAGGGACTTGGGTGGAGGAGGGAAGAGGGAGGGGGGGGGGATGAAGAGGGTGTAAGGAACGTGGGTAGATGATTGGAGGAGGGAGATGGAGGTACGTAGGGAGAGGGGATAGAGGAAGGCGGAGGGGTTGCAGGAAGGGAATTGAGAAGGAAGGAATAGGGAGAGAGGGTGAAGGATAAGAGAGGTTGAGCAGGTGGGACAGAAGTTGGAAAGAGAGAACACACACACACACACACACACACACACACACGGTTCTCCCAGTCATGACAGATCGTAACAAGGAGACTTTCACTGTGCACTCTCGCCTGTCTCTCCCTCCTGGCTGTCTCTTCCAACTGTCTCGTGTCTCTCTGGTGCGATATTTATTTCTGTCTTTTTTCATGTTTTATCTCCTGTCAATACATCTCTCTCTCTCTCTCTCTCTCTCTCTCTCTCTCTCTCTCTCTCTCTCTCTCTCTCTCTCCTACCTCATCCCTTCCCTTACTCCCTCGCTCCTTTCCGTCACCTCCCATCCCATCTCCTCTCAATTCACTACTCCACCCCTTTTCCCAAACCCTTCCCTTTCCTTCTTTCCTCTCCTCAACCCTCCCTATCCGTCCCCACCATTTTCCTCCCCCTTAACTTTCCCTCCATTCTCACTCAAATTTCCCCTCCCTTTAGATTATCACCCCCTCCCCTTCTCCCCACCACTTGCCTCTTCCTTAACAAGAGACATATTGTGTATGTAAATTTGTGGTCTTTCTTTCTTTCTTTCTTTTTTTTTCTTTCTTTCTTTCTTTCTTTCTTTCTTTCTTTCTTTCTTACTTTCAAATTCAGGACTCGGGGTTGTATCATTGACGTCAGTAGTTAACAGGCAATTAAGCTGGACCTTTTTGTAACAATGAGACGGCCATTATTCGTTCAGTTCCTCGCTCTCACACTAAAGATAACTCTCTCTCTCTCTCTCTCTCTCTCTCTCTCTCTCTCTCTCTCTCTCTCTCTCTCTCATTTTTCAGTACCAGTTCATTAGTCGCTAACTTTTACACATTTTTCTGTACTCAAATATTCAATTACTTTACAAGTGAGTTTTAGGAACATTCTTGTGCGCAATCTTTCTCGTCCTACAGTCTAACCTGACCTAACCTAACCTAACCTAACCTAACCTAACCTTACCTTACCTAACACGGCATTAACCTCTTTACCTCCCTATCATTAATTTCTTCCGTATGAAATGTGTTTATCTTAAGTACGTTATAGATTCTATGTACAGCGCTAGTAAGAGAAGTGACAGCCACACTACCACCACACCAGCCACACCACACCAGCCATACCAGTACTACTACACCATCACACCACTACGAGTAATTGCTATCACACAAACCACCACCACATCACCACTACTACCACAACACCACCGCCACAACTACTACACCACCACCATTACTACCACACAACCACTACACCCCTACTACCACCACAACTACTTCCAAACCACCACCATTACCATATACACTACTACTATCACCACCATCACATCACCACCACCACACCATCACCACTACCACTACTCCATATCACCGCCACAATTACCAAACCACTACTACCACACCATCACAACCACAATATTACTATCACCACCACCACTACCATCACTCCGCCATCAACATCACCACCACACTAATACTATCAGCAGCACCACACCACCACTACCACACCACCACCATCACAATACGACTATCACACCACCACCATCATCACTACACCACCATCAGCAGCACAATATCAGTAACAATAACACCTGGACCTCAACATTAGCACGATAAAGACACTGACACTGGCCACAACACAGGTATTCAGGGAAGACAACCGCTCGAGCATCAACTTGAATGTCGGCAATAACGATGAATTTATTTAATAGCAAAGCGCAAAACACACGAGCTTGAGATTGGTTCGTGTGTGTGTGTGTGTGTGTGTGTGTGCGGGGGCGCATTTTATAAGCGTGTCACGGCAGATGATCAAGGACACGGGTGAATGTCAAGGTCACGGTAAATGGTCAAGGTCACGGAAGAAGGTCAAAACGGAACCTTAATTAGAATATAATATCTTTCCCCATATCTTCCAGACCAGCCTCTGTCACGACCCTGGACGATTGGCCTTGTTAATGGCTGAACTGTACATGGAGATTAAAGTCGTTTTTCTTATGGAGACGAGGAAGTACCGGAACCTGGATGATGACAACCGATACAGTCTAAGATTAGGTTAATTTTGTCGGCACTAGACCTCCCTACTCCCCTTTCACCCCCTCCAGTCCCCCTCCAACCCCCCTTCACCCTCCCTTCACCCCCTCCAGCCCCCCTTCACCCCCCTTCACCCCCTCCAGCCCCCCTTCACCCCCCTCCAGCCCCCTTTCACCCCCTTCCAGCCTCCAGCCCCCCTTCACCCCCTTCCAGCCCCCCTTCACCCCTCGTCACCCCTCTCCAATCCCCAAGCCTCTCTCACCATACAACAACAACAAACTGTATTACTAAGATTATATTGTCAGTAACACGATAATATGTGGAAAAGAAAAAAAACCCTCCCACACGGGAAAAACCTCCATCCGTGTTGTCAGGGGAGGCGCCTCTGGTCCCGGTGAAGTAAACTCAATGAGAGATGCGAGATTATACTGGCATGGGTTGAAAGTTATAATTGGAAGATGATAATGACAAAAACAGTTACTATAAAGTTCTTTCTAAGCTACAAGAAAATCGTAAATGAAGACGATACTTTTAGGGGAAAGAAAAATTAAAACAAAATAAATAAAATAAAACATATGGAAATTAAGTTTGCTAAAACGTCAAGAATTAAAAAAAAAAGATATATTCAAAGGAAATAACAATAAATAAGAATCTCCCCATATTAAAAAACAAACAAAATCCCCACAAAAGTACAGCAAAAGCAGGTTTAAAAAGGGTCAAAATTCACTCCTCCTTCCTCAAAAAAAAGAAGAAAAAAAAGAGGCAAATCATATTACTAGCGTCATCTCGACCCCGATATTCATAGATGCTAAATTCTCGGTTCAACACAAAAAGGTGGAGGATAGAGGTTTCCCTGTTAGGAGGCCGGGCACGCCGAGTCGTCAATTTGCAGTGAATAGCTTACAGGAGGAGGAAAAACCGAACGATTGATACCTCCTACTGTCCTCTTGGAATTTAAAAGCCCTTGACATTTCTTTCTCGTAATGATGCGACTCTCTCCTCTTGAAATGTGGTGTTCGTGTGTCTGGGTTATGGGTCCGGGGTTAAGGGTTCCTTTAGTGTTTTATCTTTGGTTATCAGTGAGGTGGTTGTTCCTCTTACAGTTATCGACATAAACAAGACACATGTTGTTCTGCCTTTTATATACACACGTGTGAGGGTTCTGGGGGTGATTTATTTATGGAATGTTTAAAGCTGCACTGGAATTTTGTAGTTCATCGTTGTGTTTCTATCAGTAAGACAAACCCCCAAACATTAAACTTAGTCTTTTGTTAAAGTTTTTACGCTGAACTATAGTTGGAATAAACAGTTAAGAACACATTTGTCATTCTAATTACTGAACAAATTATCATTGAGGAAATATTAAAATTCTGGTTTGTAAACAGATATAAGCAGAGAATAAATAAAGTCTTGTTTCTTACTGCCAGTCAACATAGTTAACAGTTAAAAGAGACTTTAGTTAAATGTATTACTGTAACAGGTACAAAACATTTTAACTTATAGTACAGTGGGCAAAATGTATTGCATTTCAATAAACATTTTAAAAATATATAAAATTACAAGTGACGTTTCAGAAAATATAAATAAATGGAAACATCATGTATGTTAGAATAATTCAAATGGAAATGAAATATGGAACATCACAAATCATGAAATATAGTGAATATAAACGGTACAAGAGAATAATTCAGTAGTTAGAAATATATCGTAATAAACTTGTTTAAATCATCTTGCTGGTTAAAATTACGTTTGATTATATTACATATAAGAATATTACAAACAATATATGGTCAGCAAGAGTACAAGCTGTATTGTACCTTTGCTACACCATTGTTAAGTAATTGTCAAAAAAAAAAAAAATTCTTAGCCTCCAGTGAGCCCTTCCTCAGCACTCTCTTGATCTTGCTTCCGGTGAACATAAAGTCCCTAATACGTTGTCCACAATACAGTCGGTCCTAACTCACTCACTACTAACATAGCGAGATATATTGAAATAAATACAACAGAGAATACAGCTGTTGGTACACCCTAGATTTTGTATTATTATGTAAACAATAAAAGTAATGGTCTTGTGACTACTACTACACAATGGCTCACCAATTTACTCACCTCCTGTAAAAGAATGTTTGTAATTAACGCTACATAGTTGTTTAATGTATCTCTCTCTCTCTCTCTCTCTCTCCCATACACACAAATATATAAATTATATATATATATATATATATATATATATATATATATATATATATATTTATATATATATATATATATATATATATAATATGTGTGTGTGATTGTTTATTTTTACCTTATATGAATATTCTCTTCTGATTTTATTAAAGAAACTTGTCCTTAAACAAAGTCCAGATCTTAAATAATGAAGCACTGAAAGACAAACTGACAGACATACAGACAGAAACAGGGTGCTTAGCCGCCCACACGGGACTCTAGCGTGGGAACCAAGGCAGCTGAAACAAGCACCGAGGAGATACATAGCTTTTCCTAGCTGGCCAGAGAGGCCAGTGTGGCCTTCTTAACGCTGACTTTGCTTGTCTTAGCTGGCCAGAGAGACGAGTACGACTGTTCTGACAGTAATACATCATTTTTTAGCTTAAGAGAAAGATAAGTACTCCTTTCGTGACCTCACAGCTAAAATTATCCCCCATAGCTGAAGGTAGGAAGTGAGTATAGTTAACAGACTACAGCGTTATTTCTTGGCTGCATCATACTGAACACCTTCCCTTAACCTTACTACAGCCTGGCCTAGTTAATGTATCATACACTGCAGCTACACCCGGCTACAGTGATTTTAGCTGTGCGAAATAAAACTAATGGACAAGCAGTACAGAATAAAATTTCGTTAGAGAGATAATGAAGAACTGTGTCTGTCTGTCTGTCTGTCTGTCTGTCTCAATTAGGAACTTCATAATGTTTGATTGAGAATAGGAGTTAAAGGACAGTGGCTTTTAATTTGAATGTTTAGATTAATTATAGGCCTGTGGATTAATTATAGACATGGATTAACTATTGTCGTGTGGATTAATTATTGAATGTTGGATTGACTTTTAACATGTGTTGATTATAGGCCTGTGGTTATACAGCTATGGGTTGATCATAGACGCGTGTATTGATTATAGGATAGAGTATTAATGATAGATTTCTTGCTTATTTATTTTCCTGGGATGATTATACACCTGTGAGTTGATTATACATCTGTAGATTGATTATACACTCGTGGAAATATTATACACTAATGGACTAATTATACACCTGTGAATTAATTATAGCCTTGGGGGATAGTCAAGAGAAATAAAACGCGACTAATTACCTGGAAGGGCGTGTCACCTGGGAAGGGGGGGGGGGGTTAAGAGGTGACGCGCGAGATCAAAGGACAGGTTAATGAAGATCAGGTGAATACAATCAGGTGAGGTGATGATCAGAACACGGTGATTTATGAGTGGAAAAGGTCTTGAATAGTGACTAATAAAAAGGTAATTAATACGGAGGGGAGGGAAATCAGAAAGGTGATTTAACCAATTAGTGGGATTTCGACAGGTGATTTATGGTAATGGAAGTCTGTTAATGGTGTGTGTGTGTGTGTCTTTTAATTATATTAGTTTTATTTTGGTATTTGAGAGTGGATGTTGGAGTGAGTGCATGTTTATATGGGTTGTTGTTTTAGTGAGTGGATGTGCGAGTGGATGTTTAGGCGTAGATGTTTGTGTGAAAAGATATTTGAGAATATTTAATCGGATATCTACATGGAGAGAATATTTCAAGTCATGTTTAAACGATGATTATATAAATGATGTTAATGCTCCAGTAGATGTTAGGGAACCATGTTAGGGAGTGTGTGTTTGAAACATTGATAATACAAAAGATATTTAAAGAGCAATTGATTATAAAGATAAATAATAACCTTTGTATACTAATGTAAAGAGAGTTTAAATCTATGTTGTTAAGGGATGCAGTTGTTCTTGTTATTGGGACTATATTATTATTATTAAAGTAGTAGAAGTTATAGGGGTGGAAATAGTAGTAGAAGTAGTAGTAATGATAGTATTAATGGTATTATTAGTGACGTTAGTATTATTCCTATCTTTTGCAGTACAGTAAAATATATATATTAAAATAATACAATTTGGAAGAATATAAGCTAGTGTAGTGCGTTGGTCCGCCACCCGGTGTTAGTGTGCCCTTGTCTCCTGTGATCCAGTGTTGTGATATAATTAATTAGCGTCTCTTATGTTCATCATCTCCGTCCCAGTATTAGCTCTGATGTCCATAAACCGGTGATAAAGTGAGTTATCTTTGTAATATATATGAAATTGTGTCGTGGTGATTGTTGTGAGGCAGTAAACAAGATAATTAGTTGATGTTATCTTGACCACCACAACCAGTGATTTACAGTCCAGATGATAATTTAATCCGAGATCAAATTTAACATAAGGATTATAGAGTTAAAATATATAAGATAATCTGAGTTTTTAGTTTAGATGAAGTTCTCTCTAGGTGGCTCAAACAGCGACACGGTAACGGTACAATTTATTATGAAGACAGGCAAATTTTTTATGACCTGATGGAAGTTGACAAAGAGATTGAGCCTTGTGTTGGTGTGGCTTAATAGGTTCAGGGGACAGACGCGGTTAATGGTTATTATTATTGTAGGGGAAAAGTGTTCTGATGATTACGATTGACATCTTCCCTTTCTCAAATCGTAAAGTGCTTTGTTTGACCCCTTTAGTTGTTATTATTATTATTATTATTATTATTATTATTATTATTATTATTATATCCTCCCTCCCTCCCTTCCCCGCTCCCTGTTCTTCCCTCCCTCCTCCTCCCTCCCTCCCTCCCTCCCTCCTTCCCTCCCTCCCTTTCTTTCCTCCCTCCCTCTTTGGTACCCGACACTCCCTGCCTCTCCCCTCTCTCACTTATCCGCACCCTCTCCCTACATCACACCTCTCCCACTCTCCCCTCTCACCACTTACTTAGTGGACCTGCCTGCCACTCCCGTCACCTATATCTCTCTTCCCCTCACTTACCTCATTATTCTTCGGTCTCCATCTTCTTGTCTCTTATCGTCTCTCGTTATCCCTTCCCTTCCCTTCTCTCTCTCTCTCTCTCTCTCTCTCTCTCTCTCTCTCTCTCTCTCTCTCTCTCTCTCTCTCTCTCTCTCTCTCTCTCTCTCTTTTACTCCTCCCCCTCACCTTGCCCCCGCCTTACCCTGCCCCCCCGCCTTACCCTGCCCCCGCTTTACCCTGCCCCCGCCTTACCCTGCCCCCCTCCCACATACACACATTCACATCTCTCTTTTTTTTATCTTTCTTTCTTCCTCTCCTTCTCTTTCTTCCCCTCTCACCATTATTCTTGCCCCCCACTCTCTGTTTCTCGCCGGTAATCTCCCCCACTCACCTCCCCCATGACCTATAGTTAAGGTGTGAGAGAGCTAATGTGACACTTGACTTCCCTCACTAATAATTGACGACGCAGGTGAGCAGAGGTCAAGTTGTTTGTCACCGAGGGAGAGAGAGAGAGAGAGAGAGAGAGAGGGGGGTGATGGTTGGTGTTGTGATAGTTGTGTGTGTGTGTGTGTGTGTGTGTGACTCACCTCATGTATGACCATATACAGAATATATGAAATATAAGTTATACACAAAATTATTGTATTCAACACTTGCCCAGGTAAACGACTGAAGCCGACGCTGACGTGACATCATCTTCCCTATATTTTGAATAAATAGGCTGATGCCTGCATATATTTATACACCCAAGCTAATCAGGCGGACACACCACAACCGCATCCAGCCCATACGAGCACGTACTGATCGCTATAAGAACAGCCCAGTCCCAACCATTGTAAACATTATCAATAACTTGTAATCAACCAGTGTATTCACTCCCAGTCAATCTTGCCTTTTTGCACTGTCACGATGTTGAAATGCCCTGTAGTATGACCTTCCCACCTAGTCATTACTGTATATATCATATTTGTATCACTTATGTTACTTGTATATTATTTGTCAATCAAGAGACCTAATCCCCAATTATGCAACTGTACATTCTCGGCCATCTAGCTGCCATGCTCTTTCAATAAACCGTTAATTATTATCATTATTATTACACCCACACTGACAGTCGTTCATACCGAGCCAGCATAACAGGTAGATATCTCCTTCCCCTCTTGTGTAACAGGTAATTGTGTTGCCCATCTTAACAAGCGTCTACCATCACCCAACGCCGCCACCACCACCATCACCCAACCTCCACCGCCGTGCTGATAATGCCAGACTCTCGGGTTATTAAGACGAGGAGCGACTTACGTACACCTCGCTGTCCTGCTCACCGAGATGCTTCCCCAGTGAGCTTTTTTTGGTCAGGAGAGTTGCCGGCTTCCTCAAATGTTCCGTCTTTTTTCTTTAATAATGAAGAGTTTATGAATTTTTATTTACTATTTTTGTATCTTGATATGGGATATTCTAGCGCTGAATTTTATTCTTGAGTGATTACTTTTATATTGTTTTTGTTTGTGGATTAAATGATTGGTGATGAAAAAAGGGAGGGTAAGAGATGAGGGGGGAGGGTGTTTATGTTGCGGGAGCTTCGTTCGTCCTGGGGGTAAAAAAAACATCTTGCTTTCCGCCCTCAGCCCCCTCCGACTACCTGTGGTGCCACCGCTCAACATGGCCGCCACAGTTACCACTTGCCCGAATTTAGAAGCGATTTATCCCACGGTCTACGCGAACAGGAACAAGCATCGCCCACATCCACGAGTCAGGATTTTTAAGGGTGATTTCCCCTTCTGCTTCACCAGTCTTGATCAAAGCCCAGGGTGCGAGAACAAAATGAAAATTAATTTGGGGTCTAAAATTAGTGGCAACTCACCTGGTAGCCATGACGACCGCCTCTACGGCTCGCCTTTGAACCGCCGCGACGAATAAATTGGAAACAGGCTCTCTCTCTCTCTCTCTCTCTCTCTCTCTCTCTCTCTCTCTCTCTCTCTCTCTCTCTCTTATAAATCATATCCGCCATTACCATTTGTCTTGACTTGTTCGTCAGCTGTCTGGCACATGGCTGGCGGGATTGACTATTAGAGAGGAGTTTTGGTTGATTCATAGGTAGATGCCTGGCTA
>CAUDMG010001898.1:20000-60235 GCA_958450375.1 Homarus gammarus
TATCCCCACCCCTCCCCTCCCCCCACTACCGCCACCCCTCCCGCCCCTTCCCCTCTCACTATCCCCACCCCTCCCGCCCCTCCCCTCACCCACTACCGCCACCAGCACCTCCTCTTCCCCCCTCCGTCTCCAATACCTCACCCTCCTTCTTCCTCATCCCACCCACCCCACCACTCCTCCCTCCTCTCCTCTCCTTGCTACCGTCTCCAGCACTCATTCCCCTCCCCTCTCCTCCACCCCCCTCCCTCCCCTCCCCATCACCGTCTTCAGTATTCACCCCCACTCCCCCTCCCCCCTCTCAGTGCCTTCTAGTCTTGTCTCTACCCTGGACCAATTAGGCACGAGCAAACACTTGGCATTTAAGGAGAAAGAGGCAATTGTCAGTCTTGTTAGGCAGTTCCAAAAATTAACACCAGGGGGCAGCGGGTACTTAACCTGACCGTGTGTGTGTGTGTGTGTGTGTGTGTGGTGTGTGCCTTCTCTTGGGGACGGCCTGGGCGCTTGTACTCACCGAATATTATGTAAAATTATTTATTGCATTTGTGTTTTGATTTATTTTCGGGATAATCAGATAATATACATCTTTTTATGTTTGTTTTTGTAATTTGTGAGTGATAAAGTACGTTGTTTCCTCACGCACGCACACACACACACACACACACACACAGGTATTAGAATTACCATAGTTACCTGTGTCCAGAATACTTAATTAATGGTATTGAAACGAAAAAATATTAATGTTCATCTTTTATGTTCATGTTAAAACACTTCACTTGGAATATTTTTGTTTTATTTAAATTCGTTTTATAATTACGTGGTTTTATTGGTGCCTTTGTTTTATTTTTATGTTTTATTTAATTTTGTTTTATAATTACGTGGTTTTATTGGTGTCCGTGTTTTACTGTCGCGTTTTATTATTCCTATTTTCTTCTTTAATTCCATGGTTTAACTGGTCTCTAGGTTTAATCTGGTGTTTTATTTAATTTTATTGAATACTTACTAAATTTTATTGGTGCTTTTGCGTTTTATTTATGGTGTTACATTTATTCTCAATTTCTTCTTTTATAATTAACCTATTTTTTTCTTCTTATATTTCAGGTAAGTGTTGAACGTCGGGGTGAAGACAGAGTACAGGTTGGTGAGTGTTATTATCCCCCTCGTTATCGTCTGCAGGAGTGATAAAGCAGCAGTCGTCTGTGTCTGTTTGTTTGCGTGTACATCCGGTTGCTATGGTGTTTATATATTTTGGCGGGAATATCGTCCTAAGGTATGCATTGTTTAGGGTCGAATTTGGGTTCTTGGCGTACTATGGAATAACTCCCCCCCCCCCCCCCCCCCCTGGTGGGTGTTTTGGTGTGGGCGATTGTGCAGCGTTTGTGATGATGTGGTCACTCTTGTTTGTTTGATTTGTCAGTGTTTTTTCTTCTTTTTTGTCAAGTTTGGTGAAAAAGATGTATTTTTCACCAGAGTAGTGTATCGTTGTTGATTTGGTGTGGTACATTGTCTGGTGCTAGTGTGTGTTTTTTGTATATGCGTTCTTTCTTTCTTTCTTTCTTTCTTTCTTTCTTTTCCACTGTTCTCACACCTCTTCATAGCATCGTTCACTTTATTATGTAAAACGTGTTCCTGTATATGCGGATTGGCAAGATGGTGGGATGGGATGAGAGGAGAAGAGAGGGGATTGCCATGGGAGAGGGAGAGAGAAGTGGCAGATGGGAGTGAGGAGGATTGGCAGGTGAAAGGGGTGTGGAGAGGGAGAGAGAGAGAGAGAGAGAGAGAGAGAGAGAGAGAGAGAGAGAGTCGCAGGTGAGAGGGAGATGGGGAGGGTTACAAGTGGCAGGAAGTGAATGAGAGGGGTAGCAGCCGGGAGGGAGAGAGATGATCTCAGTGAGAGGGAGTGAGGGAGAATCACAGGTAACAGGGAGCGAGTGGGGGTTGCGTGTGTTAGGGAGTGAGAGAGGGTCGTAATCCGTAGAGGGAGATGGCTGGTGAGAGGGAGAGAGTGCGAGTGTCAGAGAGGTGGCAGGTAAAAGGGGGGAGAGGGAGGAAAAAACAGAGGTGGCAGATGAGATTGGGGAAGGAGGGATGCAGGTGTCAGCCCCGGAAGGCCAGAAGGTCGATCTTGAACGTCCTTACAACACATCCTTCTGAGAGGCCGTGTCTCCACCACCACCACCACCAGCACAACAACCACAACTACCACGATCACCACCACCACCACTCCCTCCACGACAACCACCATCGCCACCACAACTACTATCAATCTCAATAACAACAGCAACCACCACCACCACTCCCTCCACGACAACCACCATCGCCACCACAACCACTATCAATCTCAATAACAACAGCAACCACCACCACCACTCCTTCCACGACAACCACCATCGCCACCACAACCACTATCAATCTCAATAACAACAGAAACCACCACCATCCACTTCCTATACTCTCTCACACACTCGCTGAATGACCCAAGAACCTGTTAACCACAGCTGAACATCATCACCACTTCTCATACCCTTCAAATTTTATCCAACAAACCCGACTTCCGTAAAACCAGCGAAAACCTAACCAGCGTGAAGGAATATCCAGATTTTTCTTCTTCTTCTTCTTGTTCCTTTCGATAAACACCCTCTAAAATATTTTCCCTAGAATTTCAAACCTGGTGGTGTTGGCCGAGCAGTGAGAGCGGGAACTAGTGTAAAATCTGCGACATGTGGAAGAAACGGCCAAGAATCGACCAACTCCACCGTGAACCTCTTGTTACTGTGTGTGTGTCGCTAACCCAGCTGTGTACTGCCGCCACCAGAAACGATCAAGCAGGTCTAGACTCTCTCTCTCTCTCTCTCTCTCTCTCTCTCTCTCTCTCTCTCTCTCTCTCTCTCTCTCTCTCTCTCCAATACCCTACTACCTGCTGTTGCCTTTTCTTTTACAGGACAGCTGGAAGAAAAGAGGCCCTACTTTTTTTTTACATGTTTTAAGCCTTTTTTTTTACGTAAAGAAAATAACTAATATTTTTTTTATACACGAAAAAGTCATACTTTTTTACACACACAAAATATATATATTTTTAACCCCGGAAAAAGAGGAAGTAGAGTTAATTTTTTACAGGAACAGTAAAACACACCTTATGTCTTGTGTTTACGCTCCTGCAAAAATTATAAGGAAAAACTCTTACGTCGTTTTTATATGCAAATAACAAAAAACTATTTTATTTTAACGCACCTACAAAAACAAAAGAAAACAGTCCTGCCCCTATTTTTCATTGCAGATAACCAAACTAGGGACGACTTATGATTCTCATTTTACGTACTGACAAATAAAAGAGATGGACTCTCTCTCTCTCTCTCTCTCTCTCTCTCTCTCTCTCTCTCTCTCTCTCTCTCTCTCTCTCTCTCCTTTTTGTACAAATTTACGAAAGAAAAAGGTTGACGACGGAACTGGAAAACGCACGAAAGAATTGAACAAATAATTATTGTCGTCTGTTTCTTGCTCACTCCATTCACTTCATCTGTGATTATGAGGTTAAGGAAATGGATAAAAGAAGAGTGAGGAAGAAATAGGGATAAAGTAGGAGAAGGAAGAGGTAGGAAGAGAAGGAGGAGGAAGATAAAGAAGAGACAGGAAGAGGAAGATGAAGAGGGAAGAGACGGGAGAAGAGGAGGAATAAATAATGGTTGAATCAGAGAACACTGCCACAGGCTAATGACAGACGGACGTTATATTCGCCGTATATTGACGTATTGTTGGCGTATTTGTAGTGTAGTGGCGTATTATTGGCGTATTTGTAGTGTAGTGACGTATAGTGGCGTGTTTTGGCGTATTTGTGAATGTTGAAAACGTTTCGTGGTACAGTTTGGAAGTATTTTGTATAGTATATTTAGTATTTTGGCGTATTTTAGGGCGTTTAGTGGAGTATTTTAGGGCGTATTATGGTGTACTTTAGGGCGCGTATTGTAACGTATTTCTGGTGTCGTGTATTGTGTGTGTATTGTTGGCCATTTTGGATGTATAGTGCCAGAGGGATGGAAGGAGAGAGACGGAAGGAAGGATAGAGGGAGGGAGGGAAGGACAGTACTATATTTAGCGGTGTCGACATAAAAGAGCAACAGTCACCAACAAAAGACATGCTCCCATTTTCTCTCCCTCACTTACTCTCGCTCCTCAATTGGGAAGGGGAAAAAAAAGTTCTCCTCCATTGCACTTCCTTCCCTCTTAAAATCTCTTGTTTGAGCCCACCTACAGGCGAGGGCTGCATAATTACTTGTTTATCTTTATCATATAGTGTATGTGTTTGTGTGTGTGTGTGTGTGTGTGTTATTCTATGTATCTATTTTCCTTCTCATATTTTGTCACATTTTGGTTCTTGTATCTCTTGTTTTTTGTCCTCATTTTTGGTTTGTTTTGTTCTTCCTTCACTCTCTTCTAGCCGTTGTTTTCCCCTCTTTTTTTTCTTCTTCTCTTTCACTTCAACTTTGTTAACAACACAGGTACAAAAGCCGGGTTTGTTTACAGCGAGTTTGGAGGGATAATTAGGTTTCAGATCCACGTCTTTTAAGTTGGCCAGACTAAGGTTATGTGTTGTGAACCCGTCTCTCTTAAGCCTCCTTTCTTCTTGTTGAATCTAACAATAACATGATCACTTTTATAGATGGCTTTATTCTTTTTTCTCAACCTTTATTATTTACTCCTAGAAGTATTGTCCTGTTTCGTTCTTTGTGTTTATTTATTTGAGAACATCATAACTGTTCTTACCACATGATTGCGTTTTTTTTTTCTTTCTTTTTTTAATTTTATATAATATTTTTGTGTATTATTTTTTTCTTCTTGGATGCCCCCCAAAGCTTTCATCTCGTGTTTCCTTCTTTCGGGTATTTGGTTTTTCTTTGGAGAAGTGTTTGAAAATTTAATGATGGTTTATTGGTAATTGTCTGAGTTTGTTCTTTACATTCAGATCACTTTTACATATTCACCCAAAACAGTATTTTAAGAACAAACGTAAATAAGAATTAAATAAAATAAAAATTATCGGATCATTCCTGACAATATTTGAAGATAAATTACATTAATATTTCTATGAATAATTAATCCAATAATTTATCTTCTATAGCGGCGTAAACGTTGGTATATTTGTCTTTGTATTAAACATGTGATGAAAATTTATCTCAAAGTTTAATTATGTGATATTAGCATATTAATATCCTGTTATTGTTGTTGTCATTATATTTCATCCATGGTAATTTTTCTTTGTGTGTGTGTGTGTGTGTGTGTGTGTGAACTCTACCTCACATCACCGTCCCCTCTGGTAAAAATCGGTCAACTTAAAATCATTAAATTCGCTGGATGGCCAAAAAGATAATATCATCATCAATTCCATTTACTTTCGAAGGACGTATTCATTTTTGTTGAAATCATGGACATACAAAGCCAATATATCTACATTTGATTCTACCAGTGTGAATGGCAAAGTTAATTAATATCACCACTCCAACTGTTGGCCCAAACAAGTCGTAAAGTAGTTCTTTTTTGTAATACATCGAGTCACTAAGGGAATAAAAAAATAAAACATGAATTTAGGTCACTGAATTTATCTTATTAGTAGCAAATTGTGGTTAAACTGATACACAAATGAAACATGCCTGGGAAGTACCTAGCACTAGTTACCTGGCATATTTGGACTTATTAAAATATGAAATCTAGGCTAATAAGTAATTATACTAAGGAAATGATTATTTTGGTAGTGCTGGACGGTTATTAATTGCGCTCATTACGAAAATTGGGTCGATATTAATTCTGATAAAGGACGTCATTGACCATCCCAGAGGAAGCTGTTCTCACCACTCTTCAAATAGACCATTTACGACTTTTTTTTAGTTCAATTTTATTTCAATACATTTCTACACATAAATTAGTTGTATTAGTTATCTTAAAGGCTGACCTTTTATGATGGTTAGGCGAATTTGGAGGATATAAACGGCGAGTAGAGGCTGGCGGCATTTTTCGTACACAAACATGGACCGCTTTTAAAAAGAACAATACAATTCTGCATGTGCTGTTCTATATGGAGTATATCGTATAACAAATATTATTCCTTTGCAGATTTATACATTTTATGTCCATCCAAATCAATTTTCTTTCTTTTGGTTTCAAAAATAGTTCCCGGACGAAATTTCCCCATGTTCCAATAACGATGGCTGTCCACGGGTGAACCTCGTGGAGAACTAAGTTGTTCCTGGAAATGAAATGGAAGGAGGATTTACTAAGTTGATATTGTGTTCTCCTCTATCTCTCTCTTGTGTGTGGTTTTTTTTTTTACGGGAATTAGCCAACCCGGGAACAGGTCAAACGACCCACAACGGAGCCTGGGGGGCGAAAAAAAGAACTTTATTTTTATGAGATTCTGTCTGTTCGTCCATCTTGTGCGGGCAATCAACATGGTAGGTAGTGAGCCGGTCGAGTCTCTGTTGTTTTGACGCTTTTTTGTTTTTTTAATGCCCCAATTTAAAAGAGTGACTTACAGTAGATGAATTCACCATTTGGGGGTAAGGGTGGGGGAGTGAGGGTGGGGGGTGGGGGTTGGCGGGGTGAGGGTGGAGGGTGGGGGATGAGGGGTGTGGTAATGGAGAAGGTTTAGGTGAGGGAATTGAGTGGACAAAGACTTGAGAATCCAACAGACATATACACAAGATAGTCATACACACACATACATGGCAGTCATATGCACAAGACAGTCATACACGCACACACACACACGAGTCATGTACACAAGAAGACAAGTCATACACGCCCACATAGCTTGAATGTTGTACGGAGTGCCCCATTATATCTCTATGTTAATAAACGTCTACTTTTGGAGGTTGACTGCGTAAATATATGAATTATTAAAGAAAAACAGGAAAAACAGCTAATGTAACATAAATAGACCTTCCAAAAAGTCGATAGTAATTCCCCTGCCTGTGACACGACAAAGTAAGTACCTCTATCTAGCTCCTCCAGTCCCAGATCGAGGCAAGGCCAAGCCAGTTCATCACTTACTAACTAAACTCTCGGGTAGGTGTTGGGTGGTGTGGTGCAGTGCGTGGTGAAGGGTGGTGAAGTGTTGGGTAGGGTGGTGTGGGGTGGTGTAAGGTAAGGTAAGGTTAGGTAGGGTAGGACATCCCGACTATAACCACCCACCCACACCCATCATCCTCTCACCCATCCTGGGAGGTGGGGAATGGTACCATCCGTCAGCCAACAACAGAAGGTACCAAGAACCACTGACTGGGAAGGGTTAGAGGATGACGGGGTGGGTGGGATGAGAGGGTAGTGTAGTGGGTGGTGTACTAAAAAAAAAAAAAAATAAAAAAAAATAAAAAAAATAAAAAATTAAAAAAAATTTTGTGGATCGTTGCGTTGCGGTGGGTCGTTGGGTTCGTTGCGTTGCGGTGGGTCGTTGGGTTCGTTGCGTTGCGGTGGGTCGTTGGGTTCGTTGCGTTGGGTCGTTGGGTTCGTTGCGTTGCGTCGTTGGGTTCGTTGCGGTGGGTCGTTGGGTTCGTTGCGTTGCGTCGTTGGGTTCGTTGCGGTGGGTCGTTGGGTTCGTTGCGTTGCGTTGGGTTCGTTGCGGTGGGTCGTTGGGTTCGTTGCGTTGCGTTGGGTTCGTTGCGGTGGGTCGTTGGGTTCGTTGCCTTGCCGTGGGTCGTTGGGTTCGTTGCGTTGCGGTGGGTCGTTGGGTTCGTTGCGTTGCGGTGGGTCGTTGGGTTCGTTGCGTTGCGGTGGGTCGTTGGGTTCGTTCCGTTGGGGTGGGTCGTAGCGGTTTTTGCTGGGTCGTTCGATTCTTTTGGTGTTTTTATTTAACTTAAATGATTAATATAATTGAGAATAATAATTAGAACATTTATAATTACTGTAATTCCTGGTCATTTGTCAACAACATCAGAATTGAGACAGCACAAATAATACGTCATAAAATAGGGTAGTGTTGGGTAGGGTGGTGTAGGGTGGTGTATTGGGGGTGTAGGACATCCCGACTATAACCACCCACCCACACCCATCATCCTCTCACCCATCCTGGGAGGTGGGGAATGGAGAGGATGAAGGGGTGGGTGGGGTGAGAGGGATGATGGGGAGTGGGGGATGAGGAGAGGGAATCCACATCCTTCCCAGGAAGTGGAGAATGGTACAATCCGTCAGGCGCCGACAGAAGGTATCAGGTCCCACCGACTGGGAAGTGTGTGTGTAGGGTGGTGTAGTGGGTGGTGTAGTGTGGGATATGGTGGTGTAGGGTGGTGTACGGTAAGGTATCAGGACCCACCGACTGGGAAGTGTGTGTGTAGGGTGGTGTAGTGGGTGGTGTAGTGTGGGGTATGGTGGTGTAGTGAGGGTGTAGTGGGTGGTGTAGTATGGGGTATGGTGGTGTAGGGTGGTGTACGGTAAGGTATCAGGACCCACCGACTGGGAAGTGTGTGTGTAGGGTGGTGTAGTGGGTGGTGTAGTGTGGGGTATGGTGGTGTAGTGAGGGTGTAGTGGGTGGTGTAGTATGGGGTATGGTGGTGTAGGGTGGTGTACGGTAAGGTATCAGGACCCACCGACTGGGAAGTGTGTGTGTAGGGTGGTGTAGTGTGGGGTATGGTGGTGTAGTGGGTGGTGTAGTATTGGGTATGGTGGTGTAGTGGGGGTGTAGTGGGTGGTGTAGTATTGGGTATGGTGGTGTAGGTGGTGTACGGTAAGGTATCAGGACCCACCGACTGGGAAGGGTGTGGAATCCCCCCATCCCCCATCCACACCCATCCTGGGAGGTGGAGAATGGCACCATCCGGTAGTTGGCAACGGAAGGTATCAGGACCCACCGACTGGGAAGGGTGTGGAATCCCCCCATCCCCCATCTATCTGTCTCTGTGTCTGACTGTTTCTGTCAGTCTGTCTCACAATATCGATCTCTGTCTGTCTTTCTGATTTTCTGCCTCTGTTTTTCTGTCTGTCTGTCTCTCTCTTTCGTCTATATGTTAGTCTATGTTTTGTCTGTTTCAGTTTGGGTGATAGCGGTCGAGCCTGAGAAGAGCGCCGGACCTTCTTATTTACGGCGATTCCTTCTTTATCTTGAGTTATTAGCCAAGATTGTCTGTCTCTCCCTGTCTGCCTCTGACTGTCTGTCTGTCTGTCTCCGCTCGTCTGTTTGTCTGTCTGTATGTCTTTTTCTGTCTGTGTCTTTCGGTGTTTGTCCGTTTGTCTGACGGTTTCTGTCTGTTTCTGTGTGTCTGTCTGTTTAATGTCTGTCTGTCTGTGTCCGTCCGTCTGTCTGTTTTTCTAACTGTCTGTTTGTATGTCTGTCTACAAATCCTCCCTAAGGAATCCTATCCTATAAATCAACATACCCGACCACCGCCCCCCCCCCCCCCCCAGACAAAGCCGCACAGAAATACTGACAATTCTCCATACCCAACCTCAGCGACAACCCTCTCAATAAAAACAACCTAACTCAACAACTCCTTTCAACAAAAAACAGACAGAAAGACAGACAGACAGAGAGACAGAACAGACAGCCAGAGACCGACATAGTGGAAAGACAGAGAGACTGAGACAGACAGATAGACAGAACGAGACAAACACAGACAGACAGTGACAGACATTGTAAAAATAGACTGGCAGACAGAGAGACAGACTGACGGACAGACAAACAAACAGATACAAAGACAGACAGAGACTGAGAGACAGACGGACAGAGACAGTTAGACAAACTAACTCTACCAAAGCACCAATCACCTACTGCGGCACCAAGAGACGCCAACCCCAGTAAACAGAAACCCTCCTCCTGGTGTACATTAACACAGTATAACCTTTTTCTTCTATATTTTAAATTTATTTCTGTTCTTTTTTTCGCCCCCCCCCCCCCCCCCAGGCCCCGTTGTGGGTCGTTTGATCTGTGCCCGGGTGGGCTAATTCCCATTAAAAAAAAAAAAAGCAACTGGCTGGGCCCAGCCTCGAACTGGTCCCGGCGGTGCTAGACGTAGTTCGTCAGGCCACCGCCAGGGGTCTACTGTCGGCTTTTATGAAGGTGGTTCTGTTGTTTTTCTTTAATAATTCATATATTTTCGTAGTTTTTCTCAAAATTTGTTTGAATTTATACTCAAATAGCAGAGTTACAATTGTATTGAAGCTGTGTGTGGCCCTTTTACAGCCAATCTTGGCTACTAACTCAAGATACACTTGTGTGTGCGTGTTTGACTGTCGTGTGTATGAGTGTCGTGAATCATGAAGAAATTTTGCAAGAACCTATACCAAAACACATACAAAAGAATACCAAACAGTTATAAACAACAGCGCCACGGTAACTCTGCTATTTGAGTTTAAAATCACGTTAAGAACTGCGAAAATAAATCAATTATTGAAGAAAAACTGCAAAAATACCACAAGTAACATAAATACAACTTCTGGAATGTTGATTAATGTCCCCCTGGCGGTGGCCTGGCGAACTAGGGGGGGGGGGGGTCACAGCTTCCATGGTAAACACTTTAAATATTATGAGTGTCTCTCACCCACAATGGAGAGGCCTACACTATTTTCTCTCACCACCGCTGTCTACACCTACACTATGGTTACTCACACGAGCCAGAAGCACCGGACATGGAGTAGAAAAATTGTCCTCGTTGCAGATGGTGACGTCATCGTGTGGGTAGCAACGGACCCTGGTGTTATGGTGAAGTAATGGTGAGGTGATGGTGATGTTGAGGCAATAGTAAAAGAGATGGTGAATAGATGGTGAAGTTCTTGGGAAGGCCACAGTGAGGTAACGATGAGAATGGTGATATGGTGAAATGATGGTGAGGTGACTGGAGGAACTATTCACTGGTGAAGGGTTACTGGTGCACCACTGAAGTATGAATGAAGAAGTAATGATAAAAAAGATAGCTAAAAGGAATGATGGTGAGATATAAGAGAAGAGGTGATGGTGAGTTTTAATGGTGATGGTGAGCGTAATGGTCCGGGTTTACAAGCTTTTACATATACGTGAACGCTTTAAGATTATAACACACACACACACACACACACACACACAAGAGAATCTTACACTAGTTTTACTCTTCCTTGTCATCTTGTCTTCTTCCCACTCGTCCTTGTTATCTCCTCTATCTTCCTGTCTATATTGTCCTCCTCCTCCCACTCACCTTATCCACCCTGTTATCCTCCCACTTATTGTATTCTCCTCTCATTTATTTGATCTTTATCCCACTCATTTTATCCATCTTCCATTAATCTTGTTGTTCTCCCGCTCTTGATTTAACGGATTTTCTTCTCCATATAGTCCGTTAATTAGAGTTCCCACTGTTTGTTCTGAGTAATAAGAAACGAAATGAGACTTCGGTATACACCTGTTGCCATAGTTCCCCCGTAAAGTTAGAAGCTGTAAACTGGAAATATTTTGAGATAGTCATACACGCACATACATGGCAGTCATATGCACAACAAGACAGTCATACACGCACACACGACAGTCATGTACACAACAAGATAGTCATACACACACATACATGGCAGTCATATGCACTAGACAGTCATACACGCACACAAACGACAGTCATACACGCACACAAACGACAGTCATGTACACAACAAGAAAGTCATACACACACACACACACGACAGTCATGTACACAACAAGATATTCATACACGCACATACATGGCAGTCATATGCACAACAAGACAGTCATACACGCACACACGACAGTCATGTACACAACAAGATAGTCATACACACACATACATGGCAGTCATATGCACAAGACAGTCATACCCGCACACACACATACGAGTCATGTACACAAGAAGACAAGTCATACACGCCCACATAGCTTGAATGTTGTACGGAGTGCCCCATTATATCTCTATGTTAATAAACGTCTACTTTTGGAGGTTGACTGCGTAAATATATGAATTATTAAAGAAAAACAGGAAAAACAGCTAATGTAACATAAATAGACCTTCCAAAAAGTCGATAGTAATTCCCCTGCCTGTGACACGACAAAGTAAGTACCTCTATCTAGCTCCTCCAGTCCCAGATCGAGGCAAGGCCAAGCCAGTTCATCACTTACTAACTAAACTCTCGGGTAGGTGTTGGGTGGTGTGGTGCAGTGCGTGGTGAAGGGTGGTGAAGTGTTGGGTAGGGTGGTGTGGGGTGGTGTAAGGTAAGGTAAGGTTAGGTAGGGTAGGACATCCCGACTATAACCCCCCACCCACACCCATCAACCTCTCACCCATCCTGGGAGGTGGGGAATGGTACCATCCGTCAGCCAACAACAGAAGGTACCAAGAACCACTGACTGGGAAGGGTTAGAGGATGACGGGGTGGGTGGGATGAGAGGGTGGTGTACTAAAAAAAAATAAAAAAAAATAAAAAATTAAAAAAAATTTTGTGGATCGTTGCGTTGCGGTGGGTCGTTGGGTTCGTTGCGTTGCGGTGGGTCGTTGGGTTCGTTGCGTTGGGTCGTTGGGTTCGTTGCGTTGCGTCGTTGGGTTCGTTGCGGTGGGTCGTTGGGTTCGTTGCGTTGCGTTGGGTTCGTTGCGGTGGGTCGTTGGGTTCGTTGCGTTGCGTTGGGTTCGTTGCGGTGGGTCGTTGGGTTCGTTGCGTTGCGGTGGGTCGTTGGGTTCGTTGCGTTGCGGTGGGTCGTTGGGTTCGTTGCGTTGCCGTGGGTCGTTGGGTTCGTTGCGTTGCGGTGGGTCGTTGGGTTCGTTGCGTTGCGGTGGGTCGTTGGGTTCGTTGCGTTGGGGTGGGTCGTAGCGGTTTTTGCTGGGTCGTTCGATTCTTTTGGTGTTTTTATTTAACTTAAATGATTAATATAATTGAGAATAATAATTAGAACATTTATAATTACTGTAATTCCTGGTCATTTGTCAACAACATCAGAATTGAGACAGCACAAATAATACGTCATAAAATAGGGTAGTGTTGGGTAGGGTGGTGTAGGGTGGTGTATTGGGGGTGTAGGACATCCCGACTATAACCACCCACCCACACCCATCATCCTCTCACCCATCCTGGGAGGTGGGGAATGGAGAGGATGAAGGGGTGGGTGGGGTGAGAGGGATGATGGGGAGTGGGGGATGAGGAGAGGGAATCCACATCCTTCCCAGGAAGTGGAGAATGGTACAATCCGTCAGGTGCCGACAGAAGGTATCAGGACCTACCGACTGGGAAGTGTGTGTGTAGGGTGGTGTAGTGGGTGGTGTAGTGTGGGATATGGTGGTGTAGTGAGGGTGTAGTGGGTGGTGTAGTATGGGGTATGGTGGTGTAGGGTGGTGTACGGTAAGGTATCAGGACCCACCGACTGGGAAGTGTGTGTGTAGGGTGGTGTAGTGGGGTATGGTGGTGTAGTGGGTGGTGTAGTATTGGGTATGGTGGTGTAGTGGGGGTGTAGTGGGTGGTGTAGTATTGGGTATGGTGGTGTAGGTGGTGTACGGTAAGGTATCAGGACCCACCGACTGGGAAGGGTGTGGAATCCCCCCATCCCCCATCCACACCCATCCTGGGAGGTGGAGAATGGCACCATCCGGTAGTTGGCAACGGAAGGTATCAGGACCCACCGACTGGGAAGGGTGTGGAATCCCCCCATCCCCCATCTATCTGTCTCTGTGTCTGACTGTTTCTGTCAGTCTGTCTCACAATATCGATCTCTGTCTGTCTTTCTGATTTTCTGCCTCTGTTTTTCTGTCTGTCTGTCTCTTTCGTCTATATGTTAGTCTATGTTTTGTCTGTTTCAGTTTGGGTGACAGCGGTCTAGCCTGAGAAGAGCGCCGGACCTTCTTATTTACGGCGATTCCTTCTTTATCTTGAGTTATTAGCCAAGATTGTCTGTCTCTCCCTGTCTGCCTCTGACTGTCTGTCTGTCTGTCTCCGCTCGTCTGTTTGTCTGTCTGTATGTCTTTTTCTGTCTGTGTCTTTCGGTGTTTGTCCGTTTGTCTGACGGTTTCTGTCTGTTTCTGTGTGTCTGTCTGTTTAATGTCTGTCTGTCTGTGTCCGTCCGTCTGTCTGTTTTTCTAACTGTCTGTTTGTCTGTCTGTCTACAAATCCTCCCTAAGGAATCCTATCCTATAAATCAACATACCCGACCACCGCCCCCCCCCCCCCCCCAGACAAAGCCGCACAGAAATACTGACAATTCTCCATACCCAACCTCAGCGACAACCCTCTCAATAAAAACAACCTAACTCAACAACTCCCTTCAACAAAAAACAGACAGACAGACAGAGAGACAGAACATACAGCCAGAGACCGACATAGTGGAAAGACAGAGAGACTGAGACAGACAGATAGACAGAACGAGACAAACACAGACAGACAGTGACAGACATTGTAAAAATAGACTGGCAGACAGAGACAGACTGACGGACAGACAAACAGAGATACAAAGACAGACAGAGACTGAGAGACAGACGGACAGAGACAGTTAGACAAACTAACTCTACCAAAGCACCAATCACCTACTGCGGCACCAAGAGACGCCAACCCCAGTAAACAGAAACCCTCCTCCTGGTGTACATTAACACAGTATAACCTTTTTCTTCTATATTTTGAATTTATTTCTGTTCTTTTTTTCGCCCCCCCCCCCCCAGGCCCGTTGTGGGTCGTTTGATCTGTGCCCGGGTGGGCTAATTCCCATTAAAAAAAAAAAAAGCAACTGGCTGGGCCCAGCCTCGAACTGGTCCCGGCGGTGCTAGACGTAGTTCGTCAGGCCACCGCCAGGGGTCTACTGTCGGCTTTTATGAAGGTGGTTCTGTTGTTTTTCTTTAATAATTCATATATTTTCGTAGTTTTTCTCAAAATTTGTTTGAATTTATACTCAAATAGCAGAGTTACAATTGTATTGAAGCTGTGTGTGGCCCTTTTACAGCCAATCTTGGCTACTAACTCAAGATACACTTGTGTGTGCGTGTTTGACTGTCGTGTGTATGAGTGTCGTGAATCATGAAGAAATTTTGCAAGAACCTATACCAAAACACATACAAAAGAATACCAAACAGTTATAAACAACAGCGCCACGGTAACTCTGCTATTTGAGTTTAAAATCACGTTAAGAACTGCGAAAATAAATCAATTATTGAAGAAAAACTGCAAAAATACCACAAGTAACATAAATACAACTTCTGGAATGTTGATCAATGTCCCCCTGGCGGTGGCCTGGCGAACTAGGGGGGGGGTCACAGCTTCCATGGTAAACACTTTAAATATTATGAGTGTCTCTCACCCACAATGGAGAGGCCTACCAAGTGCACTCTCACCACCGCTGTCTACACCTACACTATGGTTACTCACACGAGCCAGAAGCACCGGACATGGAGTAGAAAAATTGTCCTCGTTGCAGATGGTGACGTCATCGTGTGGGTAGCAACGGACCCTGGTGTTATGGTGAAGTAATGGTGATGTTGAGGCAATAGTAAAAGAGATGGTGAATAGATGGTGAAGTTCTTGGGAAGGCCACAGTGAGGTAACGATGAGAATGGTGATTTGGTGAAATGATGGTGAGGTGACTGGAGGAACTATTCACTAGAGGACCGATGCTGGTGAAGGGTTACTGGTGCACCACTGAAGTATGAATGAAGAAGTAATGATAAAAAAGATAGCTAAAAGGAATGATGGTGAGATATAAGAGAAGAGGTGATGGTGAGTTTTAATGGTGATGGTGAGCGTAATGGTCCGGGTTTACAAGCTTTTACATATACGTGAACGCTTTAAGATTATAACACACACACACACACACACACACACACACACACCATTTTTATCCTTCATATCCCGAGAAAATTTACTCAACTAAAATAAATAACTATGATGTAGTGATGTAGTGTTTCTCGTCATCCAGGCCAGGTGATGTAGTGTTTCTCGTCATCCAGGCCAGGTGATGTAGTGTTTCTCGTCATCCAGGCCAGGTGATGTAGTGTTTCTCGTCATCCAGGCCAGGTGATGTAGTGTTTCTCGTCATCCAGGCCAGGTGATGTAGTGTTTCTCGTCATCCAGGCCAGGTGATGTAGTGTTTCTCGTCATTCAGCCCAAGTGAGGAAGATTTTTTGTGGAAATTTCAGTAAAGATAAAAATTAACCCCCCACACTCCCCCCCCCCCCACCCTCCACAAAAAAAATCAAGGAAATTGTTTTTATTTACGACTAACAACAATAAAACCATATATTTATGTACGTAATTTGTTAGAAAAAGTCATCAAACAGTTGTGGTTACGTTTAACAAATACCAAAACGTAATCTAGAAAAAAACTTTATAGGATGGAATTATTAATTGGACAGATACTCTTGAATTATACGGTAAAGCCATATCTTTTTTTTTCCATTTAACAAAAGAGGAAGTCGTGCCATTGAGATTGGTCGCGGAAGTAGAAAATCCTCTTTTCCGTATCAGACTAACGAAAAAAAAAAGAAAACAGATTTTTTTAAATAGCGTGACTGTCCCTGGAGAGCTGTGGAAGTACTGGAGGAAATAGTGCCGGGAGGAAAGGGAGGTGGAGGAGGGAGAGGAAGGGGGGGGGGGAGGAGGAGGAGGAGTAGAAAAGGGATTCTGATGTGGTTTTGTTTTTCTTCTAGTTAAGTGTTTGCTCTCTCTCTCTCTCTCTCTCTCTCTCTCTCTCTCTCTCTCTCTCTCTCTCTCTATCAGTACGTTTTTCAGCCAGACCATCCTCACATCAGTCAATCCGACCCTCCTCCACTTTATCCTTCTACAGGTAGTTCCTCTACTTCAGTCGCTCCGTCAGTCTATAATACTGTGAGTGAATGTATACTTTACACCATTAACTCCTCCTGTAGTATTAGATGGAAAGATTTGAAACATGTTATAAGGATATTTACACATAGTGATCCATACGTGTAGTAGTAGTAAGGCGAGTCTTTGGTTAAAATATATAAATATACAGTATATTAACCCCGACCCGCGTCATGGCTTGTATTATGAAGCACTCGCCTCGGGGGTGTGGAGCTTTTGTAATTAACTCAATTTGTTTATTTTTTTTATGTAATGAATTATATAATGATAATAGTTTCTTTGAACTTGTGTCATTTACATGGTGAGCTCTGATGTCCTTTATGTTCTTAGTTACTCGTAGTGGAGATACTGGAAACTTATTTACTTTATTTTTTTATTAACGATATACTAGTTGTGGGACACGTGAGAATGGTAGAGAGAAGTATATCCATCTTAATGGATCGACATGTGTACAGTAATGGGTAAAGTTAAGAAAGTCTACGGTATTCGTTACCCACGTTTCACTACTAAACCTCCTCGTTTAATTCTGGTTTCTTGTACTTCCTTTCAATTCAAATATTCTTGTCTATGTGCCCCTGATTCTCAAACTGACAGACACTCACATATTAATACTTCTTTTTTATATCGTGCTGAAATATAAAAATTCGATTGAACATAGCGAATATAACAAAAGCAAGAATTCCTTCAGTAGGTTAAATAAAAGAAGAGTTTAAATCATCTTACTCACGGTATTGAGTCTTCGTAGTCGAGGGATTGGGTCATCGTACTCAAGGGATTAGCTCATCGTACTGATTAAGTTAATCCGTAATACCAAAGGCGTCAATACATTCATTTGTTAAGTTTAAGTTATAGGCAGTGGCACCATCAACGAATTGAATGATTTTAACACGACAACATTATTTTTGTCATTTTGTTGCTGGTGCCTGACAGAGTGCGCAGTACATCTGTTGCCAATGCAGATGCATCTTAAGCTAGACTAAGCAGCGACAGAGTTTCATGACACACACACTCACACAAAAAGCAGAATTCATAAATATCACGTCCTAAACCACCTCAAGAAATTGCTTACCCAGACTATAATTATTCACAAGACACACAAATAGAACTTTTCGTATACTGCGCACTTAATATCATAGGTGGGGGATGGGGTGTGTGTGGGGGGAGGAGGAGGAGGACACGGGATGGGGGGTGTGTGTGGGGTGGGTGGGGGGGGGGGGGAGGAAACACGCTATAAGAGATCGTATGAAGTTTAGGATTCTCCTCCTCCACTTCATCTTATCCCACAATCTCCCCCCTCATCTCCCCTCCCCCCCTCATCTCCTCTCTCTCCCTCGTCTCCCCTCTACGTGAATGTCTGTCGGTCTGGGGGAGGGTGGGGAGCAATATGACATTGTTCTGAGTATATGGTTATAGCCCTCGTCGGGGTCGCTCGGCATATATAAATATTTGCCTCAGTCGTGCTGGTGTAATCTGGCCCGCTTGTTAGACCAAATTAATGGACGCCAAAACCGCCAAATATTCTTTTCATACGCGACATACCAACGCTTCCTCACCCATCACGTCGCCAAATAGGTATCACTAAAAAAACAAAATAGGTATCGATAAATTGGGTGTTCAAAATATATACCGCTAAAAATGTGTATCGCTAAAATATAACCTAAGTACCGCCAGATTATGAGTTACTAGATAGATAGATAGATAGATAGATAGATAAGATAGACAGACAATCAGACAGACAGACAAACAATCACACAGACAGTACAAGTTCACACTGACTCAGCACTTATTACCTATAGACAGTGCTGGAATACAAACAATCGTAAACAATAAGTAAACTGAAACAAGAACAGCTCCAGACAGTCGGGTAATAGAGAGACAGAACACATGTGCAAACAATTTTCATGACAGGCCCATAACGCCGCTTCAGTACACCCATAAATACACTTCATGGCACACCCCCTAATATTACACCCCCCTTCTACACCACACCACTACACGCCCACCACTACACTCCCACCACTACACTCCCACCACTACACCCTGACTACTACACCCCCACCACAACACCCCACCACTACACCCCCACTAGTACACCCCACCACTACACCCCACCACTACACCCCACCGCTACACCCCCACCACTACACCCCCACCACTACACCCCCACCACTACACCCCCACCACAACACCCCACCACTACACCCCCACCACAACACCCCACCACTACACCCCCACCACTACACCCCCACCACAATACCCCACCACTACACCCCCACTAGTACACCCCACCACTACACCCCCACCACTACACCCCACCGCTACACCCCCACCGCTACACCCCCACCACTACACCCCCACCACAACACCCCACCACTACACTCCAACCACTACACCCCCACCACAACACCCCACCACTACACCCCCACCACTACACCCCACCACTACACCCCACCACTACACCCCACCACTACACCCCCACCACTACACCCCCTTACACCTCACCACAACAAGACAGTCATACACGCACACACGACAGTCATGTACACAACAAGATAGTCATACACACACATACATGGCAGTCATATGCACAAGACAGTCATACACGCACACACGACAGTCATGTACACAACAAGATAGTCATACACACACATACATGGCAGTCATATGCACAACAAGACAGTCATACACGCACACACACGACAGTCATGTACACAACAAGATAGTCATACACACACATACATGGCAGTCATATGCACAAGACAGTCATACACGCACACACACACACACGAGAGTCATGTACACAAGAAGACAAGTCATACACGCCCACATAGCTTGAATGTTGTACGGAGTGCCCCATTATATCTCTATGTTAATAAACGTCTACTTTTGGAGGATGTGTGTGTGTGTCGTGGTGATGAAAAAGAGAAGTGTGAGCAGTGGACGTGGGAAAGGTGTGGGAAGTGTGAAGGCAGTGACAGCGGTCTAGGATATGGTCCGGAGGTGGGACATATTGCGAGACAGAAATAAACAATAAGTGTGAGTGAGTGCATGTGGAGGAGAGAGAGAGAGAGAGATTTAAGCAACAACTCAAATTCATTATGTAAAAAGGGGAGCTGGTGGTAGAGCGGTACCGTTCTTGCCTCGCAAGCAAGATGTCACGGGTTCGATTCCCGGGCCGGCGGAAGTTGTTTGGACATACTTCCTAGCCCCCATTAGTCCCTGTTCACCTAGCAGTAAAGTAGGTATCTGGTGTAAATCGAAAGTTGCGAATTCGTATTCAGGGACAAGTTGTTGGAGCTTCCAATAACTTGATGACATATACCACTGACTCTTCAGGCTTCTACGCCCTTAACTCATGAGACATAAAGGCAAGCATGAACTTAGCATGCTTCCCTGTTGGGCGCTGTAAACGCTTCTGCGCTTCACCTTACACAAGGATGTAGGGGGTGCCCAATAAATGGAAAAAAAAAATTATGTAAAAAAATGATAAAGACGAGGATTCATATTTAACTTTATTATGAAAGGAAGGAGAAAGGACATAAATAACATTAATAGACATAAAGAAAGTATAAGTAGCAGGTGGTATATTTACGCCCACATATAACACCTGGTGGTCTGCCGTCAGGGGTAATAAGTAAGAGCAAATTGTGGTTTACCTTTGATAGACTAAGGGTCAGGGGGAGCTAGGATGAGGCACGGTATAATCGTTGGCTTTCCTATGGTTTCTGAAAACTTCTCGGATATTTCGGGAGGCTGTACAGTGTACATGCTGAGAGAGGAACGATAAGCATAGTAGGCGTTCTTACATGACGAAATAAATTACCAGAAAGTTAGAATAATGTTATGGTCATATTTGTCTTGATATACACGACGCAACGACAGACCAAGAAGCCTAACCTTTTACCTGTTATGTATTCTGTAATTCATTTATAAAAATACCAACAAAGACTCTAAACTCGCTTTCATTCAGCCGAGAGAGCGGGAAGGGCTGAGGATTAATTAAAGACTAGTAAATGATTTTAATTTCAAATTGACCTGGAAATATTCTAGAAATGCAATGCCTCATACGGTTCATGGAAGAGTGTTTGGGGTGTTTTGATGGGGCAAGCTCAGTGTTTGTTATATATGCTTTAAAGAGCTAGGGAACTGACCATGTGTGTGTGTGTGAAAATGAACACAACCAAATGTTCTTTAATATGTTGGTAAAGACAAAAAAATAATGAATACTACACATATTCCCCTTCCATAGAATTCAATCATTTATATGCAAGAAAAAGCCAAAGTAAACTGAGTAACATAAAGAAGTGTAGTAGAGTGGAAAGAAGTCAAAATATAATGGAAATCCTTTGGAAGACTTAAGTCATTTATTCAGAAGCAACATGCATGTACAAAGTATATGCCAGGTGTCTCCTACTTCCAGTGTTGAAATATGAATGTGAAATGTGTGTGTAAAAGCAAACATTACATAGAAACTCCAAGCTACTCAAAAATGCATGAGAAGATGTAGGTGGTATAACATAGAGAGCCAGGGAACAGAAGCGAATCTATGACATGTAAAACTGAAGTACAATACGTTACTACTGTAAGGCCATGTGCGGGTAGGAACTGAGATTATCTTACATAATCAACAGTAAACTAAGAAGACCTGCGACTGCTGGATCCTACGAAAATGGCCAATGGATAAAAGACATTATGTAGTTTAGGATTCTCTTTGGGAGGGGATGATGAAGAAGCCTTGTTTCAGCAGTGAACTGACACTGGGTGATGATTAAAATATATTTATACTTGATAGATTTATTTATGATTAACTCTTGAAACACACAGGCAACAATTTATATTTAAAACCAATGATCAAGCCGTTGGTGTTCCCGTGTCGCCCAAACTAAGCCATGGTTTAAGGCCCGCGTGACCAGTCTTACGCTTCCTCGGTACAAGACGCCTCTGGGACAAGGGAGGCCCTCGCAGCTAGCATGTATGTGGAGTGCGTGTCTTATGTTTACATTCTTGCTTGTTGTTAATGGACTCACGCTCGCTCGTATAACCCTTGTCTGAGTATTTAATGAGTCCTGACCTCCTGTACGTCCTGATGTGTGCACTGCTCATGTTAATATTAAACAATACATTTATTTAAAAATGTCCAGTATAAAAAAAATAACAAGGTTTTTCTATACGCATATCAGTCAAGTGTTGACTGACTTACTGATAAATAGCCTGACTGAGGTACACAATACAACAGCACCTGGTTCACTGCATGACACACTGACAGACATAGCCCAATCACATTACCCTCACCCTCCAATAACACCAACAAAGGTAATTATAATTCTGTAATAAAGTGAAGGTACACAAACAAGTTTCTGGCCCCTAATGGAACGTGTTTTTGTCGTCCTGTTGACCTGGCGGGTGTAGGGATGGGGGGGGGGGGGTTAAGAGAGATGGAATGAAAAGGGAGCGAAGGGGAAGGAGGCAGGAGGCATGATAAAAGAGGAAGATGGGACGTGTGGATGAGATATATACTGAGTGATACTATGAACATAACCTTTGTGATGTCATGTGTCTTTTGCCTCGGTCACGATATTTTCTACTATATAACACTTGTATACTTAAGTGATAATCCCTCCAGGCTTCAAAATCAATCGCAGTTTGGTTCTGGGTCAAGCACAGGGCGCCCGACCCGCTAGTACCTCGCTGAAAATAAAGGCACTGGGGTGGTGACGCTCCGGGAGGCTTTCGGCAGCTCTTCTTTAGTTAGGTTCAACTTGCACACTCCACCATCATCCCTGCCACCACGGTGTCTCCACACTAGGGGCACAACACAACTGGGGTCCCCTTCACTTCACACAGAGGAACACCACACCAGGGGAGGCCACTCTACAGTCAGATGACACACCAGATGCTTCCACCTCCAGTATACACCAGGGACAGCTACACTAGGGGGTGGACACTGGGGTGGCGGGAGAGGGACAAAGGATAAATCGGGAAAACACATCAGTATGAGGTAACCACGTGTTGGGTCGACCACACGAGGGGAGCTACACTAGGGGGAGGGGGAGCTACACTAGGGGGAGGGGGAGCTGCACTAGGGGGAGGAGGAGCTACACTAGGGGGAGGAGGAGCTACACTAGGGGAGTGGAGGGGAGCTACACTAGGGGGAGAGAATTCTATACTAGGGAGGAGGGTAAATATACACTAAGGGGAGGGGTAAATACACCAAGGGGAGGGGGAGGAGAGTTTAAATAGAGAGAAGGGACACAGTAGGCGGAAGACAAATTAGGAGAACGGAAAAATACACTTTAGTCTTACAATACTACGAGGAGAGGCGAGGAGTCCACACGGCAAACAACAGAGAAGGAAAAGACAGAAACACAAGAGTTGAGAAAATGTGAGAGAGAGAGAGAGAGAGAGAGAGAGAGAGAGGTCTTTGGTGAGGGATACTAGGGGGGGGGGAGTAGGGGGAAGGGGAAGTTATGTAAAAAGAGAGAGAGAGAGAGAGAGAGAGAGAGATTAAATGTACAAAGAGAAGAGAAAGGTTATATAGGGAAAGGGAAGGAAGGGGAAGGGAAATACATAAGGAAAAGAGGGCCGCAGAGAAGGGAGGGGCGATAACCCTCTCACATACCATCTTGTCAAAAATAATAACAAAATACTGGTTAAAGGGTTGGGATCAGGTAACTAATTAATCGTCACAGGTATACCTCACTCTGACCTAATTAACGTGATAGTTGCTCGAATGTACTTCCTCACGCTGAACCACCTATTAAAACAGCCCTTCTCACACAACTCCTCACGCTGACCCGATCCAATTTCCGAAAGGGTTAATTCCACAAGAACGCATTACCCATTCCACGCAACGTTTGGAAATTCCTCACTCTATTCCCCTCTTCACGAACACTTATCACATAAATCTGACCTCATCAGTATTCTAACATCGATAATTATTCATATTCCCGAGTTTGACCCCCCACCACCCACCCCCCTCCCTCCAAAAGAATCTTCGTATT
Source organism: Homarus gammarus (assembly GCA_958450375.1). Classification (NCBI taxonomy): domain Eukaryota; kingdom Metazoa; phylum Arthropoda; class Malacostraca; order Decapoda; family Nephropidae; genus Homarus; species Homarus gammarus. The sequence continues at coordinate 43,745 of CAUDMG010001898.1, forward strand.
ACACATTTCCATCTTTTTTTTCACGGATTTTTTTTTCCGTTTTTGTTTTGTTTTTCCAAGTCGCATCAACCTTCTAAACCACTCTTACATAATGGAGAGACTTAATCCTAATCCACCTCAAGAAGATTTAATCCGAGGCCTTTAACACCTATCTCTCAAGAGACTTAACCTCTCGACCTCATACAGCCTCCCGTCCCATCACACCTGACTGGCTGGCTGGCGGTTAGCACATCCCTTTAAGATCTTCCACCGTTTAATTTAAGGCTCTATTGTGTTGAGAGTGTGAAGTCTTATTCCCTCCCTCTCTTCCCTACTCCATCCTGACACTCCTACTCCAGCCTGACACTTCTTCTTCTCCACCTCTTCTTCCTTTAATCTCTCTCTCTCTCTCTCTCTCTCTCTCTTCTCTCTCTCTCTCTCTCTGGAACTACTATTAACCTGTATTCTCTCACCTGTAAAGGATACACACTCACACACTCTTATTTACATCAACAAATCAATTTTTATTCTCTAACAAAATGTAAGGGTTAACTGCTTGTATGGTACGGGTTAGTGTGTCACGGGTATGGTACTACTCTTGTTTAGCTTTTATTAGTGACAATAATATATAAATAAACGAACGAATAAATAAATAAATAAATAAAATATATCAGTTTATTTAGGGTAAAAATGTAGAATATTCTTTTGTTTTTCCACGTGCCCAATCCTGCACCACTAACACAGTTCAGTTCACTTTTGTTTGTTTGGTTTGGTGTGAAATAATCCCGCCAGCCTCGGCTTACAAGCTGAACACGACTCAACAGAGATTAAATCCATGTTTCAGTTGATGGTTAATCCAACACGCCTCCGAGACTGTAATCAACTCATCCACACGTTAGTCACCCGGTTGTACAGTCATCCACACGTTAGTCACCCGGTTGTACAGTCATCCACACGTTAGTCACCCGGTTGTACAGTCATCCACACGTTAGTCACCCGGTTGTACAGTCATCCACACGTTAGTCACCCGGTTGTATAGTCATCCACACGTTAGTCACCAGGTTGTATAGTCATCCACACGTTAGTCACCAGGTTGTATAGTCATCCACACGTTAGTCACCCGGTTGTACAGTCATCCACACGTTAGTCACCCGGTTGTACAGTCATCCACACGTTAGTCACCAGGTTGTATAGTCATCCACACGTTAGTCACCCGGTTGTATAGTCATCCACACGTTAGTCACCCGGTTGTATAGTCATCCACACGTTAGTCACCCGGTTGTACAGTCATCCACACGTTAGTCACCCGGTTGTACAGTCATCCACACGTTAGTCACCCGGTTGTACAGTCATCCACACGTTAGTCACCCGGTTGTACAGTCATCCACACGTTAGTCACCAGGTTGTATAGTCATCCACACGTTAGTCACCCGGTTGTATAGTCATCCACACGTTAGTCACCCGGTTGTATAGTCATCCACACGTTAGTCACCAGGTTGTATAGTCATCCACACGTTAGTCACCAGGTTGTATAGTCATCCACACGTTAGTCACCCGGTTGTACAGTCATCCACACGTTAGTCACCAGGTTGTACAGTCATCCACACGTTAGTCACCCGGTTGTACAGTCATCCACACGTTAGTCACCCGGTTGTACAGTCATCCACACGTTAGTCATCCGGTTGTACAGTCATCCACACGTTAGTCACCCGGTTGTACAGTCATCCACACGTTAGTCACCAGGTTGTACAGTCATCCACACGTTAGTCACCAGGTTGTATAGTCATCCACACGTTAGTCAACCGGTTGTACAGTTATTCACACGTTAGTCACCCGGTTGTACAGTCATCCACACGTTAGTCACCAGGTTGTATAGTCATCCACACGTTAGTCACCCGGTTGTACAGTCATCCACACGTTAGTCACCAGGTTGTACAGTCATCCACACGTTAGTCACCCGGTTGTACAGTCATCCACACGTTAGTCACCCGGTTGTACAGTCATCCACACGTTAGTCACCAGGTTGTACAGTCATCCACACGTTAGTCACCCGGTTGTACAGTCATCCACACGTTAGTCACCAGGTTGTATAGTCATCCACACGTTAGTCACCAGGTTGTACAGTCATCCACACGTTAGTCACCCGGTTGTACAGTCATCCACATGTTAGTCACCAGGTTGTATAGTCATCCACACGTTAGTCACCCGGTTGTACAGTCATCCACACGTTAGTCACCAGGTTGTACAGTCATCCACACGTTAGTCACCCGGTTGTACAGTCATCCACACGTTAGTCACCAGGTTGTACAGTCATCCACACGTTAGTCACCAGGTTGTACAGTCATCCACACGTTAGTCACCCGGTTGTACAGTCATCCACACGTTAGTCACCCGGTTGTACAGTCATCCACACGTTAGTCACCAGGTTGTATAGTCATCCACACGTTAGTTTGTAAAGCATCAGGAAAGGCGGAGGATTTTCGTTCGTGACTGTACACTCGCACCAAAAAGTATCGGTGCAGGGTGTGATCGACGACTTCCGAAACGATACGTATACACTGTGATATGTCGGGAAGATTGGTAAGAGTATCCTCATAACCCCCCCCCCCCCACTAGGTGTTGCCATATGGCTGACAATCACTGTGTTTGTTTCCTCTTTTCGGATTGTTGCTTTGTGTCGACTGAATGATGAGCGAGGGTTCGGTCTCGGTGAACGTGGGTATAAAACAGAGGCAATATGAAGCAGTAGAGATCTACACATACCAGACGACATGGAAACCTCAGAGGGAACACGAGGAGCTATTATTGCCCTTCATAACGAAGGGTTCGGCGGGTTGGTGTCCACAGGAACACCGCTGCACGATGGATTCGGGATACCTCGAAACTGGTGCTACAGACAACAGGTCTCGGAGCGGCCGTTCACGCTGCACCACCCCTCAGGACGACCAGGTTGAGTGGTTTATTTGGTAGCATAAATTAATGTGGCAATATTCACAAGTATCACAAATAATTTTGTTAACAGGGAGCTCCTCATATTTCACACTGTCTATTTATCACTTCCCGACCTTATTTATAACGGTTTGCTTCACTTGACCAAGGCTGCCAACATACGGCTGGAACAACTCGCCTTTCCCAATACCTATCGTCACTGGTCTCAAATTGTTCACACTACAGTATACACCGATACTTTTTGTTAAGGTTCAATCACAAAGCGATACGATTACTTAATTTGGTTCGCTATTTCCCCCTTAGCTTGAACCAATCACGTGTATGGTATTTTTTTCCCCTTAGTTCGAGCCAATCACGTGTACGGTATTTTTCTCCCCCTTTAGCTTGAGCCAATCACGTTTCTTCTTACATTTAGGCGAAAAAAGTAAACCGTACTGTATTCATAAAGCTGACCCTGAATCTTAACCACGACCACCAGGAGGAATTACTGGTATAAGAAATAAATCACCGACCGTAAAATCACGTAAATACTTGAGATACATAATTGGTTCTTCAGGTGTAGTCAATATTGTCCCAGGTGTTCACTATATATAAGTAAGATTCGAAACTTCATAGTCATTTAATTCATTTCTCTATTTTATTTCGGCGTTTGTTTGTTTGTTTTCCTTCTAAATAAACATCAAGTTTTACTCTTGATAAACATGCAAATAACGGGCACACAAACCCACAATCAAAAACACAAACAGAAAAAATCCCAGTAACACACACACACACACACACACAAGGCTAAAATTACACCACCTTTGACATCTCTCATTACCTCTGGCCCAGCAGACAAACACAAACTTAGACTATATGCAAATGTGCGTAAATCTCATAATACAGTTCCTCACATTACATTAGTCATGGGGTTAGAGAACACTTTACTTTATGTGTCCACTAAAATATTTCTTATATGACACCAGCTATTGACAGAAAATATTTATAAATCGATATTATTTTAAATATATTACTCAACTTTATATAAATCAACAATTACTAATGTGTGTGTGTGTGTGTGTGTGTGTGTGTGTACATACCATCCACCTCAACAACTACACCACCACAAGTTTTCAGGTCTTCAAAATTAATTAAAACTCACCTGGTAAACTAAACATAACCTGAAGAGAACTTGATAAATTTATAATGATTTACCGAGAAATAAACATCTGGGCTGATGTTTCAATGTTTGAGGACTAAACAATCTATTTGAGCCCTAACACCAGTGGTCGGGGAGAGGTGGTCGTCACACTACCATTAAATACCACGTATCAACAGTCAGAAACTATACCTGGTGTTACGAGAAGGCGAGACAGACAGACGGACAGACAGACTCGGTGCTGATATACACTCAACACATGACTAAAACTACACAAATATCATGACGTATTCACAAGATAACAGAGGCACTACACCACGACACAAGATAACAACACGTCCCACAGGAGAAGAGATCTTGGACAGGTACAGAACATGTCTCAACTCCCTCGCCAACGTCACCTGGACATATTAATTATTTACTTAGAACGAATGGAGGTCATTGTAGAGAATCATATATAATGCTTTACGTAGTTATTCAAACGACCGCTCGAGGTGAGGTAATGTCTCAATAGATCTGTTCTGATTTTGTTGTTGTTACTGGGAGGGGGGTATGAGGGGAGGGGGGTATGAGGAGAGGGAGGTAGGAGAGGGGAAGGGGAGGTAAGAAAGGGGAAGGGAAGAAGGGAGGGGGGAGGTAAGAGGGAAGGGGAGAATTACTTAAAATCACAATTCAGTGTTTAATTCCCACCTACAGCAATACATTATTATTATTATTATTATTATTATTATTATTATTATTATTATTATTCAGCTTCACCAATCACTACAATTACTCCCACAACACAATTATACACTAAAAAATAAATTATAAAAACACATTATCACTTCCGTGTATTATCCTGGACGAAAAAGAAACAAAAAAAAGTAATCACCCAAAATTCTCGTTACAATTACTAAATTATTGAAACGCTACGACGTGAATTAATAAATGTCAGTAGAGCAACAAACACACACACACGTTTTTTCCTCAGTGTTGGAACAGAGATGGGAGGGAGGTGGTGGTCCCGGGGGGGGGGGGCGGCCGACACAGCGCCTCTCTCACCTGCGTTGAATTATCTAGCTTACCACTGACCCCGACACCTGTGCTGCTGCCTCCTGCCCTACTCTTACCTGTGTGCTGCTGCTGCTGCTGCCTCCTGCCCTACTCTTACCTGTGTGCTGCTGCTGCTGCTGCCTCCTGCCCTACTCTTACCTGTGTGCTGCTGCTGCTGCTGCCTCCTGCCCTACTCCTACCTGTGTGCTGCTGCTGCTGCTGCCTCCTGCCCTACTCTTACCTGTGTGCTGCTGCTGCTGCTGCCTCCTGCCCTACTCTTACCTGTGTGCTGCTGCTGCTGCCTCCTGCCCTACTCTTACCTGTGTGCTGCTGCTGCTGCCTCCTGCCCTACTCTTACCTGTGTGCTGCTGCTCCTGCTGCCTCCTGCCCTACTCTTACCTGTGTGCTGCTGCTGCCTCCTGCCCTACTCTTACCTGTGTGCTGCTGCTGCCTCCTGCCCTACTCTTACCTGTGTGCTGCTGCTGCTGCCTGCCCTCACTCACTCCTACCCTCTCTTAACCCCAACAAACAAGGAATGGGGTTAAGAAAATATTTATAAAATCTTTTCGAACAATTTCATTTTTAACCAGAGGAAAAAAAAAAAAGGCCAAAACCTAAGCTTCCTTCCCCAGGCGGTTGTTTACACCACACAGACCAAATTTTCTTCTCCTGGGCGATATTCATTACAATGTGGCCAAGTTTACACCCCGGAAGCAAGACCTGTCCACCCCCCCCCCCCCATCAAAAGAGAGAGAGAGAGAGAGAGAGAGAGAGAGAGAGAGAACAATCACAACACTTCACTCTCTCTTCTCTGCCCAACAACCCTTCATCCTAACATTGTCTTCACATATAACAAAATTCCTCAAAGAAAAAAAATACACGGATTTTCTTGGTCTTAAACCCTAAAAAAAAAAAAAAAAACTACCTATCACTCCTTATAATACTACTCACTATTGGCACAGCTCCAGCGTTTACCCCTCCTGGTGCATGGGTCCTCGTTAAAATCTTCCATTAATCTGAATCCCTAACTTGTACTAAAAGTGATCTTAACGCCTCACTTCTTATCACTACACCTGACCAGTAATCCATTAACTTCTGACTCCTTACAGCTTAGTATTATCATCTCCATATTGAATAAGAAGATGAGAGAGAGGCCAGGTGCTGAGAGAGGGGGGCCAGGTGCTGAGAGAGAGGGGCCAGGTGCTGAGAGAGGGGGGCCAGGTGCTGAGAGAGAGGGGCCAGGTGCTGAGAGAGGGGGGCCAGGTGCTGAGAGAGAGGGTGAAATATGGAACCTGTTTTAGATGCGGGTAAGGAAAGGAAAGGAAAGGAAAGGAAAGGAAAGGATAGGATAGGATAGGATATTCAGGGAAGAAAGAACGGAAGGTGATTAAAGATGCAGTTATGATGATTAATTAAGCAGGTGCACAGAGGATGGACAGGTGCAGGTGAGATGGAGGAGGTAGAGTGTTAGGTAGTGTCAGGCCGTGTTAGGTCGAGTGTCAAGTAGAATGAGGTGTAGGACTCTTACCGTACGTCGCAAAATGGCAAGACTAATTCGCTCTTAGGAAAGAAAATAAGGAGCTCTGTGACAACTACGCGGTACACTAAGGCCCTGGCTGTACGAGGAACCCAGTACAATATACAATAGTTTCTTTCCCCAACCTCCCAGTATGAGCTCTTTGACCTTTGAGTACGGCCTCCTCACAAGCCCGATCTCACAGTACACCCTATCCTCCCCCCCTCCCCGACCTCACAGTACAGCCTAACCCCCCTCCCCGACCTCACAGTACAGAGTAACCCCCCTCCCCGACCTCACAACATAGCCTCCTCTTCCCTCATAGCCTAGTACAGCATTTTCCCTTCCCACCCGACCTCCCAGAATAGCCTCTCTATCACCTTCTCCCACCATGTTTAGTGTTACATTAATATCACTGATGACGGTAAATATCGGCCATCAACGGTGTACCCGGCCATCAGTGTAAAGTATCCCAGTTCGGAGGCCTCTAAAGACCCAGTAATGTTTAATTTAGTAAGGGTTTTGAGGGGTTGTGGGAGCTGGCACAAGAGACATCAGACTTGGGGCTCTCAAGACTCGACACACTGTACACTCCCTTCTCGTGTTCAGGGGAGGATAAGACTCGATGCAAGTTTAATACCATATAGAGTAAAAGTTATTATTTTTTTCTAATCCCTCAATATACGGGCTAAAACCTTCAACAAACTGGACCCAGAACCATCATCGACTGACCCAACGATTGGCCAAATGGAATCCAGTCATAACCTGTCCAATAAAATTGTGGTCCACTCCCAATGGTCAATCATGTTAGAGTACGCCAAGGAGGCAATATGGCCAGTACTGCACTCGACCGCTTTCACTTCCCCAAATATAATGTCAGGTGTCGATTCACAGCCAGGTGGTCTGCGTGTGTTCCGATATCGAACCATCAACTCTTACGACAGGAGACGAGCGCTGCCACCCCGTAGGTCTTAAATCCTAATGGTAATGTTAGATTAGATTGGGGGACTGTCAGGCAGGTAACCCAATTAACCTGTAAACCCGGTATATTCTCGGTAAATCAGGTGAATGACAAACTGGATGGGTGGAGGATGATGATAGCGGGTGGTGGTGGCCGGGTGGGTGGAGGTGTGGTGGTGGTAATTGGGAGAGGAGGGGGGGAGGTAACTGGCCAACCACCACTTACACCAACACCACCACTGACGACCTACACAACCACCACCACTAGGGGCCCACACCATCACCACCACCACTAGGGGCCCACACCATCACCACCACTAGGGGCCCACACCATCATCACCACCACCACTTGGGGCCCACACCATCATCACCACCATTAGGGGTCCACACCACAATCACCACCACTAGGGGCCCACACAACCACCATCACCACTAGGGGCCCACACCATCACCACCACCACTAGGGGCCCACACCATCACCACCACCACTAAGGCTCCACACATCCACCACAAAGAGGTATCCAGGAGTCTTGGTGGTACAGGAGCAAAGTGTTTATACAGGTAAACGTCAAGCAAACAAAGCCTGTATTCTGTCAACACACACACAGTTTAACTTAACCCTCCGTGAGAGAGAGAGAGAGAGCGAGAGAGAGAGAGAGACATGGAACGGTATAGAAGTTATGAGGAACGGTATAGAAGGTATGAGGAACGGTATACGAGATAGTGGAGGAAGTTAATAGCATGATAGGTACACTCCTAGTCGGTAATACCTCATACCAACGGACTGACGCGACTAAACACCATCACCGCAGCTTATATGGAGCGCCACTCACCTGCCATACACCACTAAAGGTCAAGATCAAGCTTTGGAGAAAAAAATCACCACCGAGCGTGAGTTGACAATTCCCTCGAGTGCAGTCTATTAAGCGGAACCCCATCACCTCTCTCCCCTGCCTGTAGTGTGTTTGATCTGACGTCACAAAACACACGTGGCGGTCTGTTTACATTGGGTGGTTAGGGGCGGCGTATCCCTCACGTATGTAATGGAACATCCGAACCATTTTCTAGTTACAAGCTGAAATGCACTGTAACGCAGATAATACTTAAGGTTGGTTAGGTTAGGTTAGGTTAGGACAAGAGAATTTGGCTAACAAGGAAAATAATAAACAACGATTGAACAACCCAACGAGAGAGAGAGAGAGAGAGAGAGAGAGAGAGAGAGAGAGGAATAAACAAGTGACAAGGAAATATTGTCTTTTCATATTTAAATTGGTTTTAACGTGAATATAAACCCTTTTACATCGTTTAAGAGAGGCAGAGTAATTATCTGATCAAACACAACTAGTGAGAAGGAATTTACCTTTTTTTCCCCGTAAGAAAAAAACTTTAAAAAGGATCATTCTATTAAGAATAAAATATGAGGGTGGTGCGCTGTGTACCTTAGCTAGCAAGAATTAAAAAAAGCAGTGGAAGAATTCTTTGCCCCGCACAAACATGGATTCAGCAGGTTAGGTTAGGTGCCTCAACACCTCTGGATACCTGTGCCAACCAGCTCTTATTAAGAATAGTCACGTGTGTGTGTGTGTGTGTGTTTTACGGTGGTCACAGGAAGGGGCTACCCTGAGCAGTTGGTCTTGTTTCCTGACGAAGGTTGTACTGTACGACCCTCACGTCCACACTATCCCTCGAGGCAGCGTCAAAAACATCTCCTTCGTATTTCTCGACAGACGTTATTTGACGAAAGCACAGGATTAGTTTTTGTCGAAAATCCACCTGAACTATATTTCTTATTTTTAATATACGAGGCACTTGAACAAGGACGGGTGCGTGCGTGAGGGTGCGTGCGTGAGGGGGCGTGCGTGAGGGGGCGTGCGTGAGTCTCCTAAATAAAATGGCGGGTGCAGGGAAGAACAGTATTGTGGGTACGGAAGACAAGGGTATTAAGACTGCATCATTCAAGAAGAAGATAAATAACTGCTCTCAGGTGTATAAATCAAAAGGAATTACAACAACTATACTACGCCTGGCTGTGGTCGCATCCCTTCTGTTGCTAAATTAAATGCCGCATCACCCACATCCATCACGACGGTAGATGGGAGAGCGTGATTAAGAGCCCCAGTTCTCATTAATGGCAGCTACCAGTTAAACCTCTGTTGGTAGTTGTTGTTATTATTATTATTATTATTATTAGGCAAAATCTGTTACATTTCAAGATTAAATAGGACAAAAATCTGGACAATAAATCGAGAAAATAATGAAATCTCTGGCCATTGATTGAAGTAATTGCATTCATAATTCCCAGATGCGCCATTGGACGCACGGAAAATGAGTCTCTCTCTCTCTCTCTCTCTCTCTCTCTCTCTCTCTCTCTCTCTCTCTCTCTCTCCCCTGGTTCTAGTTATTGTTCCTCTATACTGTACACACTGGCAGTAACGCTATAACGTACACACAAGACTCTTAATCTATATGTATAAAACAAACAGGTATATGTGTTTGTGTGTCCGCAGGAGAATCTCGGAACCTACTTTACCGATCTGTAATGATGATGGATGGTGTTATATGTAGTGATGATGGATGGTGTTATATGTAGTGATGATGGATGGTGCTATACGTAGTGATGATGGATGGTGTTATACGTAGTGATGATGGGTGGTGTTATATGTAGTGATGATGATGGATGGTGTTATATGTAGTGATGATGATGGATGGTGTTATATGTAGTGATGGTGATGGATGTAGTGATGATGGATGGTGTTATATGTAGTGATGATGGATGGTGCTATATGTAGTGATGATGGATGGTGCTATACGTAGTGATGATGGATGGTGTTATATGTAGTGATGATGATGGATGGTGTTATATGTAGTGATGATGAGGGTGGTGTTATATGTGGTGATGATGGGTGGTGTCATATGTAGTGATGATGATGGATGGTGTTATATGTAGTGATGATGGATGGTGTTATATGTAGTGATGATGGATGGTGCTATACGTAGTGATGATGGATGGTGTTATACGTAGTGATGATGGGTGGTGTTATATGTAGTGATGATGATGGATGGTGTTATATGTAGTGATGATGATGGATGGTGTTATATGTAGTGATGGTGATGGATGTAGTGATGATGGATGGTGTTATATGTAGTGATAATGGATGATGTTATATGTAGTGATGATGGATGGTGTTATATGTAGTGATGATTAGACAAAATAATAACAGTTTAATGCTAAAAAAATATACTTTGCTGTACCGTTGTAGTGAAAAACATGGTGGAACTTACATACACCGTTAATGAACTATTGATGGAAGAAGAAGTTTTGGGGGCTGAACAGTGAGACAATGTGGAGGCTCCCGGAGGGTGGCCTAGAGATGAGCGATTCTGCTAGTGTTTAAATAAATCGGTTTTGTATCTTGCCCTATGCTTCCCTTTACCCGCGAACTCAGGTAATGTTGTACTAAATGAGGGAAAGATTACACCTGGTTATGAGACACTCCTATTAACGTCATACCTCCCATAACAGGTGATGCTAAATCCAATAAATATGTCTTATTTCAATCATTTATAATTACAGACAACTTAATTCATTGTACAGTACAGTACAGTACAGTACAGTACAGGGGTTCTTCTCTTGGACTCAAAGTTTGAACTGGGACGGCGACATCCACACCTTCAATACAAAAAGGATCTTGGACAACCATGGTGGGATGACCACCAAGGACCACCACCTGGTAGTTGTCTCTCCAACAGTTGTTCCTGAGCGAGAGGTTCTTGCTTGACTGGATCGATCTGATGCTGTGCTCGAGGTCGTTAGATCCACAAGTCGCTGGAAGACGGTGGCCACGATCACCTCCAGGATGTAGTGCCGAGGAGGTCAACACACATGACGCTGAGCCGTGGCTGGTGTTTGTCGCTGTCACGTCGAACAGCATAGTGGCCACGAGGTCTTACTGAACCAACTCCTCCAATGAGGTGATGACCACTCTGGCCACATCGTCTGTCCCAGTGGTCTTGGCGACAGCGAGGAGCTAAGTGACCACATATAAATTAAATATCCCACTACATCTTAACTACACTACACTACACTACATATGAAACAATGAAAATTCCAACCTATTTATATAGTACATTTCAGCTTTACTCTCCATTTTCAAACATTACATCAGTAAGATCACCAATTTAGGGTACAAAAAAATAATGGATTTCTTCAAGAACAAACGCTACCTCTACAGCAGCTCTGAGGACCTCCGCCACTTGGAGGATTTTACAGGAAAAGAGAAACAAAAAACCGTCATTCAAAACTACTGCCTTAGCAAGCAGAAAGATCTACTTACCAAGGAACACAAGGACATGAGCGCAGAGGAGCGTCTACAGCAATACGAGGAGTGGAACGAAGATGTTGACGGACAGCGCCTCCTCTGCGCTCGTGCCCTCAAACTAACCTACAGCCAATATATGACATCGAAAGTCAAGTCAAAGGAAGTGAGAAGTCGCTTGCGCTCTCGCGAACCTAAGTGATAATTCTATCACCCTCATCACTGATAAAAACTCATTGTATATACCTGTCAATACATAATAAATGATCATACAATAGTAACATGTGCTTTAATTATTTCTTTTCCTTTTATGCTAAAACGATATAACTTAAGGTCAGTTTATGATACCTACAAACTTATATATACTGTACGATAGAGCAGCTCCAGGAGTAGGAACACAGTTAGAATGATATTGGGGTTCAAGACAGGTAAAAAAAATGGATTCAAGGTTTCATTAATATAAGACAATTAAGAGGAAATTGTTTCTGACTGGTGTATGCAAGGCAAAGTTGTGAATATGTCTGCGACTAAATTAAGATTTGGCGGTCAATTTGTGGTATCAAGTAACCACGGAATTTGTTATTAGAAACATTGTTTTTTCCCCAATAGTTCAAACAATTGCAAGACACTTTTCTTCCATGACGTTTCCCTCGCAAACTACCTTAAAATTACCTAACCTGACCCTGACACTGTCTTAGAGAAATTCCTACCGTACAATAGCCCAACCTGCACCTCCTCCCCAATAGCACACAGTAGCCCAACCTGCACCTAGTCCTCAATTGCACACAGTAGCCCGACCTGCACCTAGTCCCCAATTGCACACAGTAGCCCGACCTGCACCTCTTCCCCAATAGCACACAGTAGCCCAACCTGCACCTAGTCCCCAGTAGCAGACAGTAGACCAACCTGCACCTGTTCCCCAATTGCACACAGTAGACCAACCTGCACCTAGTCCCCAGTAGCACACAGTAGACCAACCTGCACCTGTTCCCCAATAGCACACAGTAGACCAACCTGCACCTCTTCCCCAATTGCACACAGTAGCCCGACCTGCACCCCACGTCACAACTGGTGGCTGGCGGCGTGGTGTCCCGGCCCAAGCCTTAAAGGGGATACCGTTTTACGCCACAAAATCACTTGCTGGCACCACGGGGCAAAGAAGCAATGATTAAATCCCGAACCGAGGGAAAGAAAACCCCCGGGGGCCTTTTACAAGCTGTCTACACCCTGGAGGAGAGAGGTATCTGGGGTGATGGACACACGCACATCAATGAGATCTCTCTCTCTCTCTCTCTCTCTCTCTCGCAAACACTCTAGGGCAATGAACGGCATCTTCCCCACTAATATGTTGAAAGAACACAGGTTAGGTTAGGTTAGGTTTAAGCTCTCATGACTCGAAACCCACCAATCAGGTAACATATCTAGGTGTCAGGCATTAATAACACCACTCGCGGTATCTCTCTCCGTCGTTGAGTAGTTAGGGGTACAAGCTTATTACAAAGGATCCCAAACTACGCTAATTTCTGGTGACGAAGAGGTTTCCGAGACTCATCCAAACAACTTATAATATTTTGATGAATACGGTAAAAGCGTCAGCTGTTTCCACGTTAAAGAAAAGACCAAAAACAGGTTATCTTGTTTCATCCAAGTTCCCAGTGGCAGCGTACCCCCCCACCCTCCTCCACCCTCCCCGTCCTTCCCTGCCCTACCAGCATGGAAATTTCCTCTTCGGTCTTCATCATATAAAACCCACCCACCCGCCTACCTAACCCCCCCCCCCCACACCCCCCCCACAAAAAAAAATTCTGTCGGTACTCTCTCCCATCAATGAACCCTGACTCATGAACCTGTGAATCCGAGACATGAGAGTGTTAGGTTCATAGATGGTGCACACTGTGTGATGTCTCGGATTCACAGGTTCAAGGATCTCAGGGTTCATTGATGGGTGAGAGTACTGACACGACTTATTGGGAGTGGATATACTGTGTGCCGACTGGTTTTAAAAAGGCGAAATAACCAAATCAAACCAAACCAACAAGCAACTAGTTAATGTTAAACCTCACGCCTGGAACACATATGGCAAAAAATTCTATAAAAAAAAATAAAATAACAAAAGCAAATATTCTATACTCCTCTCCCTGAATAAGCTTTTAATAAAGCCCAACATTTTAATAACCAGGAATCCTGCAGCTGACATTAATTACACGTTAGACTACAGTACAGCCTTTCAAAGCCTCGCTAACCCTGCTATAGCTCTCATAAGGCAGCTGTATCCGGCCATGCAATACAACATAGGAAATTACAACAGTTAGGTTGTTTACACGGCTGGCACATACCATTGGCATTCAACGTGGGGAAAAGTGTTTGTCTCTGTAATAAAAAATGTAAATTAGTGAGATCGTGATAGGTACAGACGCCGCCAGAATGACCCAGGTAGAGTTAATATCCAAAAAGCATGTGTTCGCTGGCCAGACAGTGAGAGAAGACGTATGAAACTTTGCAGGGTAAACTTAAGACAATGCAGTAGACCTTGGTGCTTGGGGGGGGGGGGGGGTAGTTGCGCATGAGAGCTGACGTTACCATAGGATTTTATAAGCTGTTTCGTACTACATAAATTTGGTCATACAGTCAGGGTCATTGAGGGGGAAAGGAGGGAGGATATACTGTAAAGCACCACAAGCATTAAGATTATTATGGTGGACGCTTGTACAGGTAGAAAACATGACGGTGTCCTTATATGAGCAAAGATTCTACATATATACGGCTCTGACAGCAGCATTTTTTTACTCTAGTTCATCTAAATACTGTACTAAACATTCCTCTTCCATCTCTTCATTGATCACTCATTCAGAAAACATGTTATCAAAATTATTTATAACTTTTAACTTATAATCTACAAAGACTTAAGTGACAAGACTGTGTTCAACGTCGCTATATTAATTTCCTATTGATTAAAACATAACAAACATGTATTTAAGTACTCCTGATCCAGTACAGTATACGGGTTTGTTTTTTATACAGGAAATACTTACGACACAGTAGTTGTTCCTCACACAGCAAAAATTATATCTAAAGTTATTCAATACTCAAAAAAAAAATATATCACGAGAAAGATGGATGATATCACTTAACTTCTCGTACTTGACTCGCGAAATATTCCTCACTTAACCTAACCAAACCATCAACCACCTACAATCAAACTTATAAACAACTCCAGTTTCATAAAGGCTCGTACAGTCCAACAACTTCCTATAACGACGGCTGACTTCTCACAGTTTATTGGCCAAGGTATAAGACAGCCTCGCTTACATTCCTCACACAATTTCCTTAAACCTGGTCGTTGTTGGTCGCTCCACAGATCAATGGCGACATTCTCCTCCTCCCTCGTAAAGCTGCTTGTCCCTCAATGACCAAGTCTCAGGTCAGGGGTAAGACTTGACCTAATTTCTTTTGTGCTTTTTTGTTTTTTAACCAGGGATAACGGTGAACCACTTTTAACAGGCAAAAGGTCCTCTGATGTAAAACGTTGACTCACTTCCTCCCGGGCGCCTACGACTGATGGTCATCGCTCATATTTTAAAAGACTAATAGAAGCAGCCTCAGTTTTTGTGGTCTTAAAAGACTTTTACTGATGGGGTAAATTTTACAGGTCGCTAAAATACAATAACTTGCGGTAGGTGGTTGGGGTGGGTGGGGTGGGTTTGGTGGGTTGGATGAGTGGGTGGGGTGGGTTTGGTGGGTTGGAAGAGTGGGTGGGATGGTTTGGAGCCACAAGGAATTTATAAAAGAAAAAAAAACCTGTTGGAAATATAAGTCACGACAATACCATATAGAGAAGATAATTTCTGCTACAGTTAATGACCATCTCTTAGGTGTTATTATTACCTGATAATATCAAGTACTATAAATATGGTGTCTTTAGAGGGAGATACTGATTGTCTTTAGTTAAAATGTCATGAAAAAAAAAAGAGATTGTGTTGACGTAGGGAAAAGAGAAATAAAATGGAAAAGTATAAATAATTTGAGGTCGACTAGATCGCTACATTATATTCTTTTCCCCTCACGTGTACTTGTTCTTCTTCTTTCCTGTTCATTTACCCTTTACAGGAATACATTGTGGTAAGTTTTCTGTCTAGCTTAAGAGGAAGGACTAATCTTACAGCGCCAAGGGACGTTAAAGAGAGTCGTATCAACAGTGACATACAAGAGTTAAAAAGAGGAAAACAATCATAGTTTGGTATAATTAAAGTTTTCACAAATTCACAAAGGAGATTTTTCACGATATTAAAAGAGATTTACAAACACACACAAATATAAACTCTCACACACACACTCCTACTTACACATACAAACACTCACACTCTCACCGGTCAGGCCACTTTACACGAGCCACTTCCAGGTCCTTGAGATTTCATTAGTGAGAGCCTGTACAGTGTTATCAGGGCTGGAGGAGCGGCCGAGAGCACTCCTGAGTCGAGCAAGACGTCAACGAAGGGGAATACAACTCCCCTTGAAAGAGCGTCCGGGGAGAGGGGAGAGGGGAGAGAGGGGAGAGGGGACAGGGGAGAGGAGAGGGGAGAGGAGGAGGAGAGGGGAGA
>CAUDMG010001899.1:0-12117 GCA_958450375.1 Homarus gammarus
CTCTCACCCCTCACCTACACCTCTCACCTACACCTACACCTCTCACCCCTCACCTACACCTCTCACCCCTCACCTACACCTCTCACCCCTCACCTACACCTCTCACCCCTCACCTACACCTCTCACCCCTCACCTACACCTCTCACCCCTCACCTACACCTCTCACCCCTCACCTACACCTCTCACCCCTCACCTACACCTCTCACCCCTCACCTACACCTCTCACCCCTCACCTACACCTCTCACCCTCACCTACACCTCTCACCCCTCACCTACACCTCTCACCCCTCACCTACACCTCTCACCCCTCACCTACACCCCTCACCTACACCTCTCACCCCTCACCTACACCCCTCACCTACACCTCTCACCCCTCACCTACACCTCTCACCCCTCACCTACACCTCTCACCCCTCATCTACACCTCTCACCCCTCACCTACACCCCTCACCTAAACCCCTCACCTACACCTCTCACCCCTCACCTACACCTCTCACCCCTCATCTACACCTCTCACACCTCACCTACACCTCTCACCCCTCACCTACACCTCTCACCCCTCACCTACACCCCTCACCTACACCTCTCACCCCTCACCTACACCTCTCACCCCTCACCTACACCCCTCACCTACACCTCTCACCCCTCACCTACACCTCTCACCCCTCACCTACACCTCTCACCCCTCACCTACACCTCTCACCCCTCACCTACACCTCTCACCTCTCACCTACACCTCTCACCTACACCTCTCACCCCTCACCTACACCTCTCACCCCTCACCTACACCCTCACCTACACCTCTCACCCCTCACCTACACCTCTCACCCCTCACCTACACCTCTCACCCCTCACCTACACCTCTCACCCCTCACCTACACCCTCACCTACACCTCTCACCCCTCACCTACACCTCTCACCCCTCACCTACACCCCTCACCTACACCTCTCACCCCTCAACTACACCTCTCACCCCTCACCTACACCTCTCACCCCTCACCTACACCTCTCACCCCTCACCTACACCTCTCACCCCTCACCTACACCTCTCACCTACACCTCTCACCCCTCACCTACACCTCTCACCCCTCACCTACACCTCTCACCTACACCTCTCACCCCTCACCTACACCTCTCACCCCTCACCTACACCTCTCACCCCTCACCTACACCTCTCACCCTCACCTACACCTCTCACCCCTCACCTACACCTCTCACCCCTCACCTACACCTCTCACGCCTCACCTACACCTCTCACACCTCACCTACACCTCTCACCTACACCTCTCACCTACACCTCTCACCCCTCACCTACACCTCTCACCCCTCACCTACACCTCTCACCCCTCACCTACACCTCTCACCCCTCACCTACACCTCTCACCCCTCACCTACACCTCTCACCCCTCACCTACACCCCTCACCTACACCTCTCACCCCTCACCTACACCTCTCACCTACACCTCTCACCCCTCATCTACACCCCTCACCTACACCTCTCACCCCTCACCTACACCTCTCACCTACACCTCTCACCCCTCACCTACACCTCTCACCTACACCTCTCACCCCTCACCTACACCTCTCACCTACACCTCTCACCCCTCACCTACACCTCTCACCCCTTACCTACACCTCTCACCTACACCTCTCACCTACACCCCTCACCTACACCTCTCACCCCTCACCTACACCTCTCACCCCTCACCTACACCTCTCACCCCTCACCTACACCTCTCACCTACACCTCTCACCCCTTACCTACACCTCACCTACACCTCTCACCCCTCACCTACACCTCTCACACCTCACCTACACCTCTCACCCCTCACCTACACCTCTCACCCCTCACCTACACCTCACCTACACCTCTCACCCCTCACCTACACCTCTCACCCCTCACCTACACCTCTCACCCCTCACCTACACCTCTCACCTACACCTCTCACCCTCACCTACACCTCTCACCCCTCACCTACACCTCTCACCCCTCACCTACACCTCTCACCCCTCACCTACACCTCTCACCCCTCACCTACACCTCTCACCCCTCACCTACACCTCTCACCCCTCACCTACACCTCTCACCCCTCACCTACACCTCTCACCCCTCACCTACACCCCTCACCTACACCTCTCACCCCTCACCTACACCTCTCACCCCTCACCTACACCTCTCACCCCTCACCTACACCTCTCACCCCTCACCTACACCCCTCACCTACACCTCTCACCCCTCACCTACACCTCTCACCCCTCACCTACACCTCTCACCCCTCACCTACACCTCTCACCCCTCACCTACACCTCTCACCCCTCACCTACACCTCTCACCCCTCACCTACACCCCTCACCTACACCTCTCACCCCTCACCTACACCTCTCACCCCTCACCTACACCTCTCACCCCTCACCTACACCTCTCACCTACACCTCTCACCCCTCACCTACACCTCTCACCTACACCTCTCACCCCTCACCTACACCTCTCACCCCTCACCTACACCTCTCACGCCTCACCTACACCTCTCACCCCTCACCTACACCTCTCACCCCTCACCTACACCTCTCACCCCTCACCTACACCTCTCACCCCTCACCTACACCTCTCACCCCTCACCTACACCTCTCACACCTCACCTACACCTCTCACCCCTCACCTACACCTCTCACCCCTCACCTACACCTCTCACCTACACCTCTCACCTCTCACCTACACCTCTCACCCCTCACCTACACCTCTCACCCCTCACCTACACCTCTCACCCCTCACCTACACCTCTCACCTACACCTCTCACCCTCACCTACACCTCTCACCCCTCACCTACACCTCTCACCCCTCACCTACACCTCTCACCCCTCACCTACACCTCTCACCCCTCACCTACACCTCTCACCCCTCACCAACACCTCTCACCCCTCATCTACACCTCTCACCCCTCACCTACACCTCTCACCCCTCACCTACACCTCTCACCTACACCTCTCACCCCTCACCTACACCCCTCACCCCTCACCTACACCCCTCACCTACACCCCTCACGTACACCTCTCACCCCACACCTACACCTCTCACCCCTCACCTACACCTCTCACCCCTTCCCTCACATACATTTCTCTCACTCTATGTCACCCCTCTCCATACACCCCTAACCCTCCCCCACACTTCACACTCCTCTCTACACCTCTCACTCACTCTCCCCCACCTCTCACCGCCCCTCAGAGCCTCCTGTAGGCTCCCAACCTTTGTCTCACTTGTGGAGGAGTTGGGGGCGGCGACGCAGTTAACATTCAACGCCTCTATATTAGGAGCGTCACGCATGAAATTGGCATCTGAATGTGTCTTTGTGTTTATGAAGATTCCACGAGCTCCTGCCTAGGTGTGTCTGTGGCTCCAGCGGCAGTCTGTTGTCGAGGGCGTCTGTGGTCGCTCAACTAATAGTCTGTTGTTCATGGTGTTTTTAGCTGGACTACAGACAGTCTGTTGCCGGGTAATGTCCAGGAAGGAGCTCAGTGTTATAGCGGTGGGTGACTGTGCAGTAACTGACCCTAATAAGCGAACTGGCCTAGACTCGATGGTCTTGTTAACCAGTAAATCAAAACATTTCTCTATAAATGGTCATGTAAAAAAAATCCACATCTGATTTCTCAGTTTACCGTCGACACAAGGTTGAGGGGCCAGATGGCGTCATAACTGCAGCGTCACCCAACCATCCTGACTGGACACGACTTACCAACGCAATTTTCAGAGCAGATAAAAAGTGAATTGTTTTGTAACTTAAGAGAATCCGAGGACCAGCGTCCAGAAACGGCGCCATCAAAAGGAAATAATTGAGTTTTAATGGCGTCAGTATTCAGTAATAATTGTGTTCTGTGGGCTGTGATATCGGTTAATTACTTCGACGGTAAATATGTCGGCAAAACAGAAAGAGGAGCATTCGCAGTCATTCACCGGGGTAAAAAGGCAGTAATTGGAACGCGGGAAGCATGAAAGGCAATGTTGGCTTTCAGTAGCCGGCGGCGGCGGGCAGACAGTACTGACACACACACACACACACACACACACACATCTCGTTGCACATCAAGTGAAGTGTAGTGTAGTGTGTGGCCTTGGACATTGGCGACAAACATGTGCCTCTTTTACGAAGTATTAATTACCAGGCGTTACCAGGCGAGGTAAAAAGTACCTCCCATACAGTGGACACACTCATATATTTACTGTTAATTGGGAGACCATTTTTGTGTGGTGTAAACCTGTGCGTTATACACATATAAACAGGGTTGGTAAACACCATTGGTTAACAAAAAATCTAAACAAAAAGTTTTTAGTTTCTTGGTTTTAATTTTATTATGTTGGTTTTAATAAGTTTTCGGTATTCTTAGCCTCTTTTATATGCTATTAATCATAAACATTACATTAGGATGAATTAGTATTTTTTTTTTTACAATTTTCCGTCAAAAGCTTTGATCAGTCACCCAGACTGATCTTACATTACGTTCATCTTAATGCATAGAAAAATTCTTCTTTTACAGTTGAAAGTTTTAAATAATTCCTTTAAGGACACACACACACAGAGAGAGAGAGAGAGAGAGAGAGAGAGAGAGAGAGAGAGAGAGAGAGAGAGAGAGAGAGAGAGAGAGAGAGAGAGAGAGAGGCAACATTGCTCCCCTGGACCCATATAATACATGACGTGAACACATTAGAATCAGAGGCTCAGAGCCCAACTATAAACGGAGTCAGTGACCTGTTATACTGGACAGTGGCAACTTGGCTCCTTTATAATAAGGATTTGAGATGTGTGCAGCCCTGTCAGACAGCTTATTATCACCACTTTCACCAGTGTATGAACAGCCACGGGGACAAAGCATCCGTCTAACTGTTGCCCTGATGTTCTCATACAATGCTTAAACTGCATTTAATAGCCTTCCTCCCACCCCGCCCCATATACTTCTCTGTTCACCCCATCATAAGCCTTTCCAGATCTACTATAAATCATTAACACCATCTGTAAGTAATAAAAATAAATAAAACCAATTAAAATACATAGATTGAAAAAACAAAAAATATGTTTGGTTTAAATTGGCCAACCTTGCTATAATATATATATTATATATATATATATACAGTATATATATATACAGTATATATGACAATTTCAAATAAAAGTAAATCACAAATAATAATATATTGTAAAAAATGAGTAAATCAATAAATTATTATATGTAACCTAACCTAACCTAACCTATATATATCAACAATACAAGGATCCCTGCGTCATAACATGGGGGCGGCCATCTTGAATCTGGGGAGACTGCAGGAGACTTTATTAGAGAAACCTGGCTGCCTCCGTCCTTGCCAGGATGTTTGGCAAGTGTAGACACAAATAGAAACGAAATAGTCGTGTGTGTGTGTGTGTGTGTGTGTGTGTGTGTTAAATAAAAATAGTTAATTGAAGACAAACTAATTAAACAAAATATGGTCAGACAGGTAAGTTTGGCAACACCTTAATGAACAAAAATCACGATAACATCAACAACATTACAGGTAAGACCTTAAGAAGAGTCAAGTGGCGATAGAAGAAGAAACAGGTAACTCGTCAGGGACTCTGGGTATCTCAGTTCGACTCCAAATGAACCATTGATGCACTCACCGCTTGCTTCATGAAACAACAGGGGTCGGGGGGGGGGGGGGTGGAAATTACTGCTACACTTATATAAACATGAACGACAGCTTAAATATTTGACGTCACTTGTACTTATAGTCACTTAAAGTTACTTATATTAATACAGTCACTTATGCGTAGTCACTCATATTTACGTCACTTTTAATTAAACATTCAATTACACTTAGTCACTTGTAGTCAATAGCATTTACATATTCGCTTCCATTTACACAGATAATTGTACTTAGAATCACTTGTGTTAACAGACTGTACAATCTCTCAAGTGCTAGACGATGAGAAGCTGTACCTTCCACCCGCACAACATAATTTCAGGTTACGGGATATTTTGTCTAGATCACTGGCTGTAACTGTCATGTTGAAATCGAGGGTTCATTGTTTACATCACCAGTGTCGCGGGTTCAAAGTTGGCATGATACTGACTTTTGGGTTCACACGCACATGAAACGTCTTCTACCGTACCTCCAACACAAGCACGCACACACACACACACACAGACACACATACACACACACACTACAAATGTCTCCAGAAACAGCATCGTGCCAACTCTGAACCCATGAACTGTCACCTTAATTACTTGTAGTGTATAAAACTACTCGTAAAAAAAAACTTACATCACTAATTAAGAAGAAGTCGTACAGGTGAATCAGAGGCTCGTAGAGTTAGGATATTAATTAGCTAAAAGCTCATTTTCAAGTCCACAAAAAACAATGTCTATTTTATCCCACACCAGTTAAGTTTTATCAATAAACTTCTACGACACCCAAAATATATAATTGACTTAAATTGGTTATGTTTTAACTCTCATAAAAAAATATTTCTTTGCTGAACAGAGACAGAGGACGGTGTAGTGAGACAGAGGACGGTGTAGTGAGACAGAGGACGGTGTAGTGAGACAGAGGACGGTGTAGTGAGACAGAGGACGGTGGACTGAGACAGAGGACGGTGGACTGAGACAGAGGACGGTGGACTGAGACAGAGGACGGTGTACTGAGACAGAGGACGGTGTAGTGAGACAGAGGACGGTGTAGTGAGACAGAGGACGGTGTACTGAGACAGAGGACGGTGTAGTGAGACAGAGGACGGTGGACTGAGACAGAGGACGGTGGACTGAGACAGAGGACGGTGCACTGAGACAGAGGACGGTGGACTGAGACAGAGGACGGTGTAGTGAGACAGAGGACGGTGTACTGAGACAGAGGACGGTGGACTGAGACAGAGGACGGTGGACTGAGACAGAGGACGGTGGACTGAGACAGAGGACGGTGTAGTGAGACAGAGGACGGTGGACTGAGACAGAGGACGGTGGACTGAGACAGAGGACGGTGGACTGAGACAGAGGACGGTGTAGTGAGACAGAGGACGGTGTACTGAGACAGAGGACGGTGGACTGAGACAGAGGACGGTGGACTGAGACAGAGGACGGTGTAGTGAGACAGAGGACGGTGTAGTGAGACAGAGGACGGTGTAGTGAGACAGAGGACGGTGGACTGAGACAGAGGACGGTGTACTGAGACAGAGGACGGTGGACTGAGACAGAGGACGGTGTAGTGAGACAGAGGACGGTGTAGTGAGACAGAGGACGGTGTACTGAGACAGAGGACGGTGTACTGAGACAGAGGACGGCGTAGTGAGACAGAGGACGGTGTACTGAGACAGGACGGTGTAGTGAGACAGAGGACGGTGTACTGAGACAGAGGACGGTGTAGTGAGACAGAGGACGGTGTAGTGAGGCAGGACGGTGTAGTGAGACAGAGGACGGTGTACTGAGACAGAGGACGGCGTAGTGAGACAGAGGACGGTGTACTGAGACAGGACGGT
Organism: Homarus gammarus; assembly: GCA_958450375.1. NCBI lineage: Eukaryota > Metazoa > Arthropoda > Malacostraca > Decapoda > Nephropidae > Homarus > Homarus gammarus. Next base: position 7,507 of record CAUDMG010001899.1, read on the forward strand.
GTAGTGAGACAGAGGACGGTGTACTGAGACAGAGGACGGTGTAGTGAGACAGAGGACGGTGTACTGAGACAGGACGGTGTAGTGAGACAGAGGACGGTGTATTGTACCTGTAGTAGGCAGAAAAGGTCGCAACATCCCATAAGCGGAGGTTCTCGTTGTGTTACTCTCTCAAAGACTGAAGCAATTGTTAGCCTTGACGCTTTGTGGGCGAGTTTTCTTCAACTATACCTAAAGTATTCTAAAATTACACAAGTCAAACAACTTTTATACATCATTTCTGGCAGACTTAACTAAGAATGTGTTAAAGAGCACCACGATGAAGCGATAATAATTTAAAAGGTCAAGATATTGAAGACGATGGATATCCCGTGACTTTTGTTTCAATTTATTATATGCATCGGTTTGAAAAATGCATTTAGTTTTCTGTCTATTAAATTACATGACTGCACGCACGCACGCACACACACACGACATCGAACGATCTACTCAGTGTCGTCGAAAAATATAATATTTTTCAGAAGACTTAACAAGGAAGACTATTTAGCCCCTTGGGTACGAGGCTCTCTCTGTGTGCAGAATAAAATCACCGGGGATTAGCCAACTATTAATAGTGGTGTCAGGCAGCTGGACCACTGGACTGGACTGTGTTCTGACCTCACTAGGGGAAAGGTCACGGCAGGGTTAGCTCCGGAGGGATAATTATCAGATATGGCCAGAGCAAGGTGCGGTCTTGGGTATGAGAGTTTGTTGACCAAACTGGAGTGGTCCACTGAAGAATTGGCGAAGGCCAAGTTAGAAATTGAGAGGGCCACGTTGGAGAACTTGAAATTAAGGGAAGAGATGGCGATGTTAAAAGGAGAGGCTGGACGAGTAAAGCCAGTGGCTGACGAAAAATCAAGCGAGTGGAAAATTGTGAGTAGTGGGAAGACAAAGCTTTTGGTGAAGAAGCACACCAAGGATACGACAACAACGACAACAACAGCTAAGTGTACCAACCCGTTCAGTCCCTTGATAGACGAATTGGACGTTAGTACAGTCAGGGACAGGGATGACAAGGAAGGTATAAAAACTTTAATTGTTGGTGACTCACAGGTAAGGTACATGGACAGGGCCTTTTGTGGTAAAAACAAAAATAGGATGAGGGTGTGTTTGCCAGGAGCTGGGGTAGGGGATATAATTGACAGGATGGACAATATCTTGTCTGGTAATGGGAACAAACCCATTATCTGCCTCAGTGCAGGAGGCAATGATATTGGCCGGTGTAGGAGCGAGGAGCTTCTTGATAAGTTCAAGGCAGCCACAGATCGTATTAGGACTAAGGGAGGGATCCCTATCATATGCGGTGTCCTGCCTAGAAGGAGAGTTGGCAGTGAATGGTTGTCAAGGGCGGTTGGTGTTAACGACCGTCTTGACAGATATTGCAAGTCAATATCAGTCCCATTCATTGACAACTGGGACAACTTCTATGGCAGAAGGGACCTTTATGCTAGGGATGGGGTGCACCTGTCTAGGGATGGAGTAGCAACCCTGGCTGGGGCTCTAGAGGGGGCAGTTCAAAAGATATCGAAGTCTTTAAACTGCTAAGAGAACATAGGGGCACGGGGGTGGAGGAGACTGCAGTGGGAGGGGGTAAACAAGGCGAAAGATTACAGGGAAATAGTGTTAGGAATGATGACATAACTAAATTAGACAGGGAGTTTAAAACTAAACGCGGTAAGGGAAGGACTCAGAACACGACTAACTTAAATGTATATTATGCGAACAGTAGAAGTATGAGAAACAAAATGGATGATATTAGGGCCTTGGTATGTACCGAAGAAATCGATATAATTGCATTCACTGAAACATGGATCAACCTAGACACACGTGAATTACCAGTCGAATACCAAATTGCGGGTTACAAACTGTTCCATACCGATAGGCAGACCAGGAAAGGAGGCGGAGTAGCAATCTATGTTAGGGATAACCTGAAGTGTGAAATAAATAAGGAAATAAAAACTGTGAGGAATACAGAAACAATTTGGATAGAATTAAGCGACGGTCGGGAAAAATTAATCACAGGAGTAATATATAGACCCCCCAATCTTGACAGAGTCAATGAGCGACTTATCTGGGATGAAATGCGCAGGGCTTCCATACACAACAAAGTCTGTATAGTAGGCGACTTTAACCTTGGCCAAATAGATTGGACCGACCTTACGGGAAACTCAGAATCAGAGGATTTTCTCGAGACGATCCAGGACTGTTTCCTAAGTCAACATATAACCGAACCCACACGGGGTAATAATATATTGGATTTAGTTTTGTCAAACAGAGAAAACCTCATTAGCAATGTCGAGGTAGGGAACGAACTTGCAAACAGCGATCACAAAGAAATTCGATTCCAGTTAGATTTTCAGGGCAGACGTAAGGAAAATTCCACTAAAGTACCAGATTTCAGAAGGGCAAACTTTGACAGTTTAAAGAGGCAGCTGAGAGAGGGGGTGTCGCGCTTGGCCGTGAACCTGACAGATGACACAGACCTGATAACGAGATCTGAGATTGCCGAGTTCCACGACAATTTAAATAGTGAGTTACTTAATGCACAAAGGCAGAACATACCATACAAAAAACTCAGATCAAACAACAATGACCCTAAATGGATAAATAGTTATTTAAAGAACATCATTGGCCAAAGGAAGGCTATAGGTAGAAGGATAAATCGTGGCGAAATTCACCTCCGGGACTATTATAGGGTATTGGCGAGTAGGGTTAAAACCGAGATAAGGAAAGCAAAGAGGAATAATGAGGTAAGGATAGCAAGGGAGGCAAAGACAAACCCCAAAGGATTCTACCAAATGTACCAAACTAAAACACGAGAAAAGATTGGACCAATACGGTCAGACTCCGGCGAGCTCACTGATAACGACGGAGAAATGAGCAATAATTTGAATAAATATTTTTCAACAGTTTTCACCAGCGAAAATTTAAACATGATACCCGAGGCACCGACTCTATTCAGAGATAGTGAAGAAAACAAATTAAGTGAGATAGTAGTGACTAGTAACGATGTTAGTAAGCAAATAGACAAACTAAAGCCTAATAAGTCACCTGGTCCCGATGAGATATTTGCCAGAGTATTAAAGGAATGTAAGGAAGAGCTTAGTATGCCCTTAGCAAAGTTGTTTAACATGTCCTTAAAAACAGGTGTAGTACCAGAATCCTGGAGGATAGCGAATGTAACACCGATCTTCAAGAAGGGGGATAGATCACTATCCTCTAACTACCGCCCAATCAGTCTAACATCAATAGTAGGCAAATTACTGGAAGCAATCATTTCAAACTCTATTCGAAATCACCTGGAGAAGCACAGATTGATCACTGATTCCCAGCATGGCTTCACAAGCGGACGTTCTTGCCTAACTAATCTATTAACATTCTTTTCATCAGTTTTCGAATCAGTGGACGAGGGGCACAATTATGATGTGGTATATCTCGACTTTAGCAAAGCCTTCGACAGAGTACCCCACGAAAGACTAATTAGAAAGGTAGAAGCTCATGGCATCAAAGGTGACATCCTTAAATGGATTAGGGCGTGGTTACAGGACAGGAAACAGCGAGTGAGCATTAACAGCACTAAGTCCCATTGGAGCAACGTCACAAGTGGAGTTCCCCAAGGCTCAGTACTTGGACCATTATTGTTTATTATATACATAAACGACATAGATATAGGCATAGACAGCAACATAAGTAAATTTGCTGATGATACTAAAATAGGACGTGTTATCAAATCTGACGAGGACTCGGCAAAACTACAGGAGGATCTAAACAAATTTTTCGAATGGTCTGAAAAATGGCAGATGAAATTCAACATTGACAAATGTAAAGTACTCAGTATAGGAAATGTAAACAGGGAAACCAGATACCAGATGAACAACGATGCCATAGAGAAATCCGACTGCGAGAGAGATTTAGGAGTAATGATAAGTAGGAACCTTAAGCCAAGTAAACAATGTGTTTTTGCTCGAAACAAGGCTAATAAAGTACTTGGGTTCATACAAAGGAGTGTTAGTTACAAGACTAGCGAGGTCATCCTAAAACTGTATCTTGCTCTTGTGAGACCACACCTGGATTACGCAGTCCAGTTCTGGTCACCGTATTACAGAATGGATATAGAATCCTTGGAAAGAATTCAGAGGAGAATGACAAGACTAATCCCTGGTATCAGGAACCTTGAGTATAGAGACAGGTTAAAGCATCTTAATTTGCACTCCCTTGAGAGACGTAGAGCGAGGGGCGACCTGATAGAGGTGTATAAATGGAAGGCAGGGCTAAACAAAGGGGACATTACAAAGGTACTCAAATTATCCAACCAGGAGCGAACTCGCAACAATGGTTTTAAATTGGACAAATTTAGATTTAGGCGTGAAATAGGTAAACACTGGTTTGGAAACAGAGTAGTGGATGAATGGAACAAGTTACCAAATATCATCATTAACTCGAATACGCTGAATTGCTTCAAACATAGGTTGGATGCTCATATGAGCAATAGGGGTTGGGTGTAAACGGGACTGCCCAGTATGGGCCAATAGGCCCGCTGCAGTTTCCTCCATTCTTATGTTCTTATGTTCT
>CAUDMG010001900.1:0-10031 GCA_958450375.1 Homarus gammarus
TAGACACACATAAGAAAGAACATAAGAATGGAGCACACAGCAGCGGGCCTATTGGCCCACACTGGGCAGTCCCGATTACACCCAACCCTATTGCTCATATGAGCATCCAGGGGAGCCTTATGTTTGAAGCAGTTCAGGCGTATTCGAGTGAATGATGGATATTTGGTATCTTTGTTCCATTCATCCACTAACCTGGTGTTTCCAAACCAGTGTTTACCTCGCTTTTCACGCCCTGGGGGGATGATCTAAATTTGGTCCAATTTAAAGACCATTGTTTCGAGTTCAGCTTCGGGTCGGGGGGGCTTGTTGGGAGTAATTTGAGCTACCTTTGTAATGTCCCCTTGTGGTTAGCACCTGACCGGTGGTCCCTTTATACCACCTCTATCAAGGTCGCCCCCTCGCTCTAACGTCTCTCTCAATGGGAGTGCAAATTTAAGATGCTAACCTGTCCCTCTATACTCCAAGGTTACCTGATGCCCCGGGATTGTAGTCTTTGTCATTCTCCTCTGGATTCTTTCCAAGGATTCTATATCTCAATAAAAAAAATCTGTGCTACGGCAGTGACCTAGAACTGGACTGCGGTACTAGTGCCAGGTGTGGGTCTCACAAGAGCAAGATACAGTTTTAGGATGACCCGTTCTTGGGGGGGGAGCTCAGTCCTTGTAACTAACACCGTGCGCGTTTGTATGAACCCAAAGTGTAGGCCCTGTGATGTAGCCTTGTTACGGGAGCAGAAAACGACAGTTGTGTTACTTGGCTTAAGGTTCGCTTACTTATCATGTGGCTTCCGAAATCTCCTCTCGCAGTCGGATTGCTCTCTATGGGCCATCGTTCGTTGTCATCTGGTTATCTACTGGGTTTTCCCGCCCGGTTTAGCATTCCCTATACTGGTGGACTTTACATGTTGTCGATGGTGTGGAATTTCATCTGCACATTTTTTCAGAGCCACATTCGAAAAAGTTTGTTTTTAGATTCCTCCTGTAGTTTTGCCGAGAGTCCTCGGGTCAGATTTGATAACACGTACCTTTTTTAGGTTATCATCAGCAAATTTACTTATGGTTGCGTCTAATGGATGCCGAGGATCTAACTGTACGGTTTATGTAGATAATATAAACATGAAGGGTCCGAGAGTAAGTGGGAGCCTTTGGGGAAATCGACAGCTTGTGACGTGTTGCTCCAATGCGGGCTTCAGTGCCGTTAATGCTCACGTGTGGCGACTCGCTGTTCCTGTCCTGTAACCACGGGCCCCTAATCCATTTAAGGATGTCAACCGGTTATTGATGCCATGAGCTGTTCTTATTCTACCTTTTCCTAACTTAGTCTTTTCGTGGGGGTGACTCTGATCGGGACTGGCCTTTGCTAAAGTTCCGAGATCTCACAGCACATCATAATTGTGCGCCCTCATGGGGTACCACTGAATTCGAGAAAACTGATGACACAGAATGTTATATAGATCTAGTTTAGTGCCAGAAGAACGTCCGCTTGTGAAGTCACATGCTGGGAATCGATTGTGATTCAATCGGTGCTTCTCCCAGGTGGCTTTCGACTTAGTAGTTTGGAAAATGAGTGCTTCCAGTTATGTGGTGTGGGCCTACTATTGATGTTAGACTGATTGGGCGGGTGAGTTAAGAGGATGGTTGATCTATCCTCCTTCTTGAAGATCGGTATTCCATGAGTGGTCGCGCGTGCGCTCCAGGGATTCTGGTATAACACAGTACACCTGTTTTTTACCGGACATGGTTTAGAACACTCAACAACTGTGGGCTAGGTAGGTGCATACACTAAGCTCCTTCCTGGGTCTGAGGCATTCCCTATTAATACTCTCTGGCAGGGGGTGGGGTGCGGGTCCATCGTGGGACCAGGTGGACTTATTTAGGCTGTGTGCTGGTTTGTCTTGGGTTTGTGCGTGGTTACGTAACACATCGGTTACTAGTCATGCGCGTACGAGTCTGCACTTAATTTGTTTTTTCGTTTCACAAGCTATAAGCTCTGAATAGAGTCGGTGCTCGGTCGTGTGCCTGTTTTGTAAAGTTTTTTTCCGCTAGATTGTGAAAAACTGGTTGAAAATATTTCTTCGAAAATGTTTATGCTCATTTCTGCCGTCGTGTCTAAGCAGTGGGCTCGCGGGGCTCTGTGAGTCCGTTGCCGTAATTGGGTCCAACGGTCGCGTTTCATCGGTGTTTTAGTTTGGCTACCTTTAGGGTAGAATCCTTGGGGGTTTGTCACTTGTGAGCCTCGCCTTGCATATCCTTCACCGTGCATTATTCCGCGTTGCTGTTCGCTTATCTCGGTTTTAACCAGTCTGGCGCCTCAGTCCCCTCGACTATTTCCACGGGAGGTGATTTTCGCCGACGATTTTATCCTTCTACCTCTATAGCCTGTCCACTTTGGCCAGTGATGTTCTCTATTACGTAGTTTTTATACCAGTTCGGGTCACTGTTGTGTTTGTGTCTGAGTTTTTGTATGGATGTGTTTCGTGCCATTTGTGCATTAAGTAACTCACGTAGTTATAATTGTCGTGGATGACACTACGTGCAGTCTCAGATCGGCCTCGTGTATCAGGTCGGTGTCATCTGTGGCAGGGTTTCACTGGCCAAGCGCGACACCAGGCGCCCTCTCTCAGCTTGCCTCTTTAAACTGGTCAAAAGTTTTTGCACTGCGTTCTGAAATCTGCCCTGGTAACCTTAGGGGGGTCTTTTCCTTACGTCTGCCCATGAAAAATCTAACGGGAATCGAATTTTCTTTGTGATCGCTGTTTGCCACAGGGGTTCGGTGTAGTTCTCCTACCGACCTCGGACAATATGCTAAATGACGGTTTTTGCTCTTGTTTTGAACAAAACGTAAATCCACTATGTTTCTGGTACCCCCGTGTGGGTTCTGTGCGGGTGTAATCTGGTGACTTATTGTGCGAGGAACAACGGTCCTGGGATCGTCTCGAGAAAATCCTCTGATTCTGAGTTTCCCGTAAGGTCGGTCCAATCTATTTGGCCAAGGTTAAAGTCGCCTACTATACAGACTTTGTTGTGTATGGAAGCCCTGCGCATTTCATCCCAGATAAGTCGCTCATTGACTCTGTCAAGATTGGGGGGGTCTATATATTACTCCTGGAAGATGTAGACACCCCAGGTTATCTCACTTGGTATTTAAACACCCTAACGCTACAGAGGGGGGGTTGGGGCAATTGTTTAGTTAGGTTTGGTAATCACTAGGCTGTTTAATCATCAGGTGAAATAAGCTAGTGTGAAATCTTCACGTGACACACACACACACACACACAGGCAGAACCTCAACAATATAGCATCGGTGAGGTTGTCAGGTAGAGGTCTTACCGGGAGATCTGGAGGGTCTACTTCAGGCGTGGCCCAGACGAGGGTAGTGATGCCGCGGGTATCTAGCTCGTGGGCAGTGATGGCCCGGGCGGCGCCCACCCACAGCCCTGCCCACACCCGGCTCACGCCCACTTCCGACCGCCCAGCCTCCATCACCCTCTCTCTGCTCCCCGACACAACATGCGATGCAACACATATTAGAAAAATATATTAAATATACTGTATATATATATATATATATATATATATATATATATATATATATATATATATATATATATATATATATATATATTGTAAAGCACATAAATCATAACACTGAAATCCCACTGTAGAAGAAAACAAAAGTATTTTGTATTATTGAAAGTTTTACAGGTGCGTCAAGTGACATCAAGTAACCTGTTGACCAGCAGCTGACCGCGGCGAATGTCAGGAAAGGTCTTATGAACAGCTACCAAGGTGATAAAGCCAGGGGACCATTGTCCTCTTGAGATGTTGATTTTTTTTTCAATCGAAGCAGACTTTACTATTTTTCTTCTAAACCTACAATTAGATTTGTACTTTATGGATGAATCATTCCAGTTAATGGCATGACCCGACTCACTAACGTGTTATAATACAACAGAATTATCTTGGGTATATCTTATGGCAATTTTATGTTGTTAATCCAGCAGATAATTCCTTCCCTGTCTGACCAACATACAATGTTGGGGTGACTGAAAACTATGATAATTTGTTCTTTAGTGAACTTATTTATCAAATAGCTTGTGGGTTGATTGTAAGGTATTTTTTTTAATGGCCGTTTTTATATTTCCACTACTCAATTTGGACATATAGAATCGAAATTTGCCAAAATTTTACTCCACAGTATTGTTTAATTTTTGAAGGGGGGGGGGGGCCGACTGGGGGCTGCGCTCATGCAATATGGCAAAGTTTGCGTTGAACCTTTCACAAATTTCAAGGTCTTATGACGTCATTATTTTCAGATCTTCAGAAATGCGACAAAACCAGCCGTTTATGATAAGGGTGAATATGTTTTACATCATAAATAACCGCTCCACTGAGGAATGGCCCATTTTTGGAGTGCAGTACATGTTACGGTTCGAGCTTCATATAGTTTTGGCCGTTTGTTTTACAACGTTTTGAAAATAGTTCCTCAAATTAATATTTTCCTGAAAATATATGAAGGAAATTCGCTAAAGATCGGCCATAAAGAGGAAGCCTAATTACACCAGATCAATAGACGTAGCAAGCAGTCGCGTTTGTCACGCAGAACGTCAACATATTTGGAATTTCCGAAAGGTTTAATATCATAATTTAAAGACTGATATTCATTCTACAAAATCTCGTCTGAAATCTTTGAATAATACATTAAATCAAGTCAAGTCTTTGAATAAACGAGAGATTTTTCAAGTTAACTTAGAAGACCAAGTAATAAAGTAAAGTAGTGTTTACGCCAGCAACACCTTTCTGACTTGGTAAAGGCGACTTTATCTAAAATGTTGAGTTAAAAATTCTTCCATTCTTCACTATGGTACAATAAATTAGACCCCTTTGGATGACACGAACTGCTGATTTTTAAATACAACTGTTATACTAACTATACTAGTAACACCTAACACGTAGAAAACATAATATAACACGAACAAAACAAAACCACACCAAAACTTCAAGACTCACCTGAGAAATCGTTATATTAAGTCTTGATGTATATATTTAGGACCATATGAATGTCCATACATTCCCCACCACAGTATACAGGTACTTACCTTCACAAAGAGGATAACAGAGGAGTACTAGGTGAAAGAGAGATGACTCAGAGTGGAGGAACGTCGTCTGCAGGAGGGTGTGAGCGATGAAGGTGCTGGCGCGCGCGTCTACCTTGTTGATATATAGCTCATTCACCCGTGTCTTACATACCATTCTGTAATTCTATTTTCTGTCGTATCAAGTCACTATACTATAACTTAACTTTCGGTGTTACTTACTGAGGTTAACTTGGGTAAGAATAAGGAGAAAGTACCTGTTTGAGGAGAGGTGTGTGGAGGGTGTCGTCTGCTGGGGCTGGCGCGCTTCTACCACGTTGTTGTTGTGACACAGCTGATGATACGCCCGCACTCTCCATCCGTCACCGCATTTGCCTTATTATAATGACTCCATTACGCCACTAAACATCTTATATTGAGTCATTTGGATGGTACCCAACAGAAATATTGAAAGAGAAAGTAAGTTTCATGATTCTATTTATATTTAGCATATTAACTTTAGGTGAAAATGTGGCATGTGGAGCAGTGGCCTCACATGGTGTATGTTGTTATGGTGTTTAGTGGTTATGATTTACCCTTGAGCGAGAATTTGTTCGGTAAGTATTTATTACTATCGAAGTATAATAAAGGTTCAGTAGTATAATTCTAATTTATTTTCGCTAGCAAGAGAAATAAAAAACTTTCTTAAATTACATAACAATAATGAGGCTTTATGTCATGTTTTGTTAGAGGTCAGTGTATTAACCTCAAAGTGAAATATCCAGTCGGACAGTTAAGGCCAGCTTTTAAATATGATGTAATTACTTATGTTGGTCATGAATATTTTATACCAGGATCCAGGGGCTTAATTGTGGAGAAAATTTCTTGTGTCTGGTCAGTACAATAAATATGCCACCTAAAACAATCACCATCTCTGAAATCCTTGGAGCCAAGACCATACTGGACTCTTTAAAAGTGATGATTTGTTAGGAAGGTAATACAGTACTTGAAAACAATATCACACACTAACCAGTAACTTTTGGAAATTTTCCAATAGAAGTTAAATGCTTTCTTACCTCAAGAAAATCTCATGCAATACTGTACATTGACAAGGATTTGCAATTTTCATGATGTCATATTTGCTATTTTTTCATCACGAGCACTAAATTATGTTAGCGTGCTATGATTAAATCTAGCTGTTTTGTTTACTTCCCAGGAACACTTATAAAAACGTAATTGATACTACTACATTATATGATTGGTAATACTAGAGGAGACTGCTAATACCAGAAAGAGTTATTCTGTTTTGTACATTTTTTCCACAAGTGTGAGTTATAAAAGTTATAAAAAAAAATTCCCGTAATTTTATTTATTTCTTGTTTTTCTCAACCTACGATGAGAAATCACCTGTAGTGGGCAGGGGGTGAAAGATGGGTGAAATTCTGTGGTAAAACACGGCGATAAACTGATCATATGGCAGTAATTTCTTGTCTGAGTGCTTTGTAGGTGAAGAAATAAATATTTTAACGTAATTATTGCACCGTCATTTCTCCTGTGGTGTCATGTGTTCGTGTCTCGCTGTAGCTTATCCTAGGTTATTTTGGTTCATTTATTTCTCATAAATCATGCAAGGCATTTAGAGTGACAAGGCCAAACTTGCCAAGCACAAGTTTCAAGAAATGAAGTGGCTCTCTTGCCATAATATTGCAGCTAGCCTACCTATTCCATAGGTTGCATGGCCAGAGTTCAAATGGTGGACAGCTACTGTCTGGTTGTTGGGTATTTAGCACATTGAGTGGAATAAGCTCATTGCAGCTTTCCATATAATACTGTAGTTAGGTTTCTATTCCTTAATATCACGGCCACGCAGCGTGTGGGTTAGTTAGCCGCATTATTACAACCATAGGTTGAGTTTAGCTCCACATTCTTAATTGGTATGTAATTTTTGATGGAATGTTCACCTATGACTTTGTTTTAATGAAGACTGCAACTCCAGTTGTTGAGCAAGGACACTATACTGTAGGTTCAAAATCTACTTGTGAAACTGACCATAAGCAAACAAACCTGACCCAACAGTTAGAAGGTAGTTTTGATTTGATTGAAATTGAAAAATAAAGTTTAACCCCTTCACTCCGGATATGCTACTTTTATTGCTTTATTTGGCTAACACCAGACTTTTATTCAGCTCGGAGGCAACCCCATACACAAGGGGTTATACTCTTGTAAGTACAGTATGAATAAAATTATGAGTAATTTTGATAAAATTGCATCAAAGACCATTGATTGTAAACTTATCTTGTATGTAATATGTGAAGTCATTTTTACAGAAATCTTTGTCTTTGAAGATGATGTCAAGTGAAAGAATGGCACATTTGTCTACAAGCAACACATCCTGTTTATCTCCTGAGCTGCTGTTAGGAACAATGAACACCTCTGATATGTTTGACACTAGGTAAGCTGTAATATTCATCCTCCTTCCTCTCCCAAAATACATGCAGTACTGTACAGTATGTACACTCACTTCAGAAAGTATTTACAAGGTGGGTTCCAGTGGAAGTTAAAATGAACACTGCGACTCCTATTGTCTAGGTAGGGTTGTCTAAATCCTTCGTCTTTTGTCATATTTTCTGGTAAAAAATATTGCAGATACTTTTTGCAGGGAGTGTACTGTACATGTATATACGGTACAGTATGGTATATATAAATACATGGGGAAACCCTCCAGCCATCACCTGACAAACCTTTAATGTACAGAACAATATTACAGTATTAGGTTAACTGTGATACCCTGTACCTATTGATTAACAGTGATTCTGGCAAAAATTTTGTGGCTGTACCTTAAATTATTCTGATAAGACATATTCATGGGATCGTGATTTAGTGTTTTAGAATTTTATAATTAAGAATACACCTCGCCCTAAATCTCCATGGTAGTCACTGTATGTATATTTTGACATTGCATTGGTGATGTATTTCACAGGAAAGCAAATATTGTATCTGAAGTTTCAAGAGTGTTCATTTTTTCAGCTGGGACAGTTCATCAGGAGTGTACAGTGGATTTTCAGGCACAAGGAGCAGCTCTCCATCATTAAGTCCTCAAGCAGATTTAACTGATGACAACATTTTTGTCTGGGATTCTGACCCTGTTTTACAGGCAAATCTGTTTGAAACAAACATTGAAAATTGCATTCAAGGTATGTAGGAGTAATTTTTATCCCTGAGTGGATAACATTTGTGCTGATTGTAACACAATAAGTAGTTTGTTCATTCTGTTAGCAGATACAATATAGAAATGCCCATTGTGTGCCACTGTAAATTTGGGAAATGTTAAAAGCCCCAATACAAGCTGTAGCCATATCATTCAGGGAAGATAGTTTTCTTGCACCCATCTTCATCTACATTTCTACTGCACATCATAGGGTTTATTGTACAGTATTACAGTTTATGCCATTTGGTGTACACTTGTGTTTACTTATTTTTTATTTTATTTATTTTTTTCAGATGAGATGGACTTGCTGACTTTTGCTAATGATTTTCATGTGGCTGAAGAGGACCTTGGCTTCCTTCATGACACAACAAGTAATATGTCAGATGCATCTTCCTCCTCCTCTACCATCACCTCCTACTCAGTTCCTCAGTCACCTGATCACTCATCAGGAATTTCTCCAGATATTTCATCTTTAGACACATCTCCTACGTCTATGCTGTTTTCAAGTCTTTCAGCCAATTTATTGGAATCTTCATCTTTGAACTCTGTATTACCTGATAATTTTCTTAATGAAGAAACACAGGAGAACTCAGGTGTCTGCTCCAATGAGTTAACACATGAAAGTAAGAAGCTGAGGGTAAAGTCAGGAATTGAAAGATTATCTGGAAGGAGGGCTAACCACCCCAAAAAACACAAGAAATCACGGAGGTCTCCTCTAACTACAGCTTCTCAAGTGCCCTCCAATTCTAATATGTTTTCTAACTCTGTTCCTGTCTCACCTTCATGTGATCAAACTCTTTCAATGTGTCAGTGGTACAAAGTGTCTACTAAAGAAAATGGAGTTTCTCCAAGAAAAAAGAAAGTTTTCAATATTCTGGATAGCAACATTAAATGGTAAGCATATTTCTGATTGAATAAACCTACTCTCTTGAATGTTTGTTGAGGCAGAGTATCATTAAAGTTAGGCATTCTTTGGCAGATGTGAATGGTCAATTCAGTATTGAATACAGGCTGTCCCCCGACATATGACAGGGATACGTTCCTGGACCCATAGTTTAGATTAGGTTAAAGCCCATACAAAACAACAATAATATACCCATATATAACAAATAATGTAAAAAAGGGTTGTTAAACAATATATAATGAAGAAAATAATGTAAAAAAATTGGATTTTAATTACAATTCTTTGCAGTGAATGTATTGGGATCCCGTTCAAAAGTGTGGGTGATGGTAAGTCGGACAGTTGTAACTCGGGGACTGCATATATATATATATATATATATATATATATATATATATATATATATATATATATATATATATATATATATATATATAATCAACACCTCAACCCGCCAGGATTCGAACCCACGGCAAACAAGCCTATGACTGTGACTGGGGAACGCTAACCGCTGGACCACCAGGATACTAAAAGCAATCCTAGACTTTGTTATATTTCACACAAAGCCTGTTCAACGAGCTTATGGCGCCGTGAACCTCTAATGGGGACCACCCGTATCACTTAGGTGGTCAGAGTAACGTTTTACCAAATCCGGCTTCGAAACACGAGGATCCATATATATTTCATTAGCCTAATAAAGCACGCGGACTTCTACATACAATCAACACCTCAACCCGGGTTGAGGCGTTGATTGTATGTAGAAGTCCGCGTGCTTTATTGGGCTAATGAAATATATATATATATATATATATATATATATATATATATATATATATATATATATATAT
>CAUDMG010001901.1:0-10347 GCA_958450375.1 Homarus gammarus
GTATGCGTAGACACACAGGGATCACTGGAAGATGTAGACACCCCAGGTTATCTCACTTGGTATTTAAACACCCTAACGCTACAGAGGGGGGGGGGGGGGGGCTATGGTTAAGTTGGGTTTGGTCATCACTAGGCTGTTTAATCATCAGGTGAAATAAGCTAGTGTGAAATCTTCACGTGACACACACACACACACACACAGGCAGAACCTCAACAATATAGCATCGGTGAGGTTGTCAGGTAGAGGTCTTACCGGGAGATCTGGAGGGTCTACTTCAGGCGTGGCCCAGACGAGGGTAGTGATGCCGCGGGTATCTAGCTCGTGGGCAGTGATGGCCCGGGCGGCGCCCACCCACAGCCCTGCCCACACCCGGCTCACGCCCACTTCCGACCGCCCAGCCTCCATCACCCTCTCTCTGCTCCCCGACACAACATGCGATGCAACACATATTAGAAAAATATATTAAATATACTGTATATATATATATATATATATATATATATATATATATATATATATATATATATATATATATATATATATATATATTGTAAAGCACATAAATCATAACACTGAAATCCCACTGTAGAAGAAAACAAAAGTATTTTGTATTATTGAAAGTTTTACAGGTGCGTCAAGTGACATCAAGTAACCTGTTGACCAGCAGCTGACCGCGGCGAATGTCAGGAAAGGTCTTATGAACAGCTACCAAGGTGATAAAGCCAGGGGACCATTGTCCTCTTGAGATGTTGATTTTTTTTTCAATCGAAGCAGACTTTACTATTTTTCTTCTAAACCTACAATTAGATTTGTACTTTATGGATGAATCATTCCAGTTAATGGCATGACCCGACTCACTAACGTGTTATAATACAACAGAATTATCTTGGGTATATCTTATGGCAATTTTATGTTGTTAATCCAGCAGATAATTCCTTCCCTGTCTGACCAACATACAATGTTGGGGTGACTGAAAACTATGATAATTTGTTCTTTAGTGAACTTATTTATCAAATAGCTTGTGGGTTGATTGTAAGGTATTTTTTTTAATGGCCGTTTTTATATTTCCACTACTCAATTTGGACATATAGAATCGAAATTTGCCAAAATTTTACTCCACAGTATTGTTTAATTTTTTAAGGGGGGGGGGGGGCGACTGGGGGCTGCGCTCATGCAATATGGCAAAGTTTGCGTTGAACCTTTCACAAATTTCAAGGTCTTATGACGTCATTATTTTCAGATCTTCAGAAATGCGACAAAACCAGCCGTTTATGATAAGGGTGAATATGTTTTACATCATAAATAACCGCTCCACTGAGGAATGGCCCATTTTTGGAGTGCAGTACATGTTACGGTTCGAGCTTCATATAGTTTTGGCCGTTTGTTTTACAACGTTTTGAAAATAGTTCCTCAAATTAATATTTTCCTGAAAATATATGAAGGAAATTCGCTAAAGATCGGCCATAAAGAGGAAGCCTAATTACACCAGATCAATAGACGTAGCAAGCAGTCGCGTTTGTCACGCAGAACGTCAACATATTTGGAATTTCCGAAAGGTTTAATATCATAATTTAAAGACTGATATTCATTCTACAAAATCTCGTCTGAAATCTTTGAATAATACATTAAATCAAGTCAAGTCTTTGAATAAACGAGAGATTTTTCAAGTTAACTTAGAAGACCAAGTAATAAAGTAAAGTAGTGTTTACGCCAGCAACACCTTTCTGACTTGGTAAAGGCGACTTTATCTAAAATGTTGAGTTAAAAATTCTTCCATTCTTCACTATGGTACAATAAATTAGACCCCTTTGGATGACACGAACTGCTGATTTTTAAATACAACTGTTATACTAACTATACTAGTAACACCTAACACGTAGAAAACATAATATAACACGAACAAAACAAAACCACACCAAAACTTCAAGACTCACCTGAGAAATCGTTATATTAAGTCTTGATGTATATATTTAGGACCATATGAATGTCCATACATTCCCCACCACAGTATACAGGTACTTACCTTCACAAAGAGGATAACAGAGGAGTACTAGGTGAAAGAGAGATGACTCAGAGTGGAGGAACGTCGTCTGCAGGAGGGTGTGAGCGATGAAGGTGCTGGCGCGCGCGTCTACCTTGTTGATATATAGCTCATTCACCCGTGTCTTACATACCATTCTGTAATTCTATTTTCTGTCGTATCAAGTCACTATACTATAACTTAACTTTCGGTGTTACTTACTGAGGTTAACTTGGGTAAGAATAAGGAGAAAGTACCTGTTTGAGGAGAGGTGTGTGGAGGGTGTCGTCTGCTGGGGCTGGCGCGCTTCTACCACGTTGTTGTTGTGACACAGCTGATGATACGCCCGCACTCTCCATCCGTCACCGCATTTGCCTTATTATAATGACTCCATTACGCCACTAAACATCTTATATTGAGTCATTTGGATGGTACCCAACAGAAATATTGAAAGAGAAAGTAAGTTTCATGATTCTATTTATATTTAGCATATTAACTTTAGGTGAAAATGTGGCATGTGGAGCAGTGGCCTCACATGGTGTATGTTGTTATGGTGTTTAGTGGTTATGATTTACCCTTGAGCGAGAATTTGTTCGGTAAGTATTTATTACTATCGAAGTATAATAAAGGTTCAGTAGTATAATTCTAATTTATTTTCGCTAGCAAGAGAAATAAAAAACTTTCTTAAATTACATAACAATAATGAGGCTTTATGTCATGTTTTGTTAGAGGTCAGTGTATTAACCTCAAAGTGAAATATCCAGTCGGACAGTTAAGGCCAGCTTTTAAATATGATGTAATTACTTATGTTGGTCATGAATATTTTATACCAGGATCCAGGGGCTTAATTGTGGAGAAAATTTCTTGTGTCTGGTCAGTACAATAAATATGCCACCTAAAACAATCACCATCTCTGAAATCCTTGGAGCCAAGACCATACTGGACTCTTTAAAAGTGATGATTTGTTAGGAAGGTAATACAGTACTTGAAAACAATATCACACACTAACCAGTAACTTTTGGAAATTTTCCAATAGAAGTTAAATGCTTTCTTACCTCAAGAAAATCTCATGCAATACTGTACATTGACAAGGATTTGCAATTTTCATGATGTCATATTTGCTATTTTTTCATCACGAGCACTAAATTATGTTAGCGTGCTATGATTAAATCTAGCTGTTTTGTTTACTTCCCAGGAACACTTATAAAAACGTAATTGATACTACTACATTATATGATTGGTAATACTAGAGGAGACTGCTAATACCAGAAAGAGTTATTCTGTTTTGTACATTTTTTCCACAAGTGTGAGTTATAAAAGTTATAAAAAAAAATTCCCGTAATTTTATTTATTTCTTGTTTTTCTCAACCTACGATGAGAAATCACCTGTAGTGGGCAGGGGGTGAAAGATGGGTGAAATTCTGTGGTAAAACACGGCGATAAACTGATCATATGGCAGTAATTTCTTGTCTGAGTGCTTTGTAGGTGAAGAAATAAATATTTTAACGTAATTATTGCACCGTCATTTCTCCTGTGGTGTCATGTGTTCGTGTCTCGCTGTAGCTTATCCTAGGTTATTTTGGTTCATTTATTTCTCATAAATCATGCAAGGCATTTAGAGTGACAAGGCCAAACTTGCCAAGCACAAGTTTCAAGAAATGAAGTGGCTCTCTTGCCATAATATTGCAGCTAGCCTACCTATTCCATAGGTTGCATGGCCAGAGTTCAAATGGTGGACAGCTACTGTCTGGTTGTTGGGTATTTAGCACATTGAGTGGAATAAGCTCATTGCAGCTTTCCATATAATACTGTAGTTAGGTTTCTATTCCTTAATATCACGGCCACGCAGCGTGTGGGTTAGTTAGCCGCATTATTACAACCATAGGTTGAGTTTAGCTCCACATTCTTAATTGGTATGTAATTTTTGATGGAATGTTCACCTATGACTTTGTTTTAATGAAGACTGCAACTCCAGTTGTTGAGCAAGGACACTATACTGTAGGTTCAAAATCTACTTGTGAAACTGACCATAAGCAAACAAACCTGACCCAACAGTTAGAAGGTAGTTTTGATTTGATTGAAATTGAAAAATAAAGTTTAACCCCTTCACTCCGGATATGCTACTTTTATTGCTTTATTTGGCTAACACCAGACTTTTATTCAGCTCGGAGGCAACCCCATACACAAGGGGTTATACTCTTGTAAGTACAGTATGAATAAAATTATGAGTAATTTTGATAAAATTGCATCAAAGACCATTGATTGTAAACTTATCTTGTATGTAATATGTGAAGTCATTTTTACAGAAATCTTTGTCTTTGAAGATGATGTCAAGTGAAAGAATGGCACATTTGTCTACAAGCAACACATCCTGTTTATCTCCTGAGCTGCTGTTAGGAACAATGAACACCTCTGATATGTTTGACACTAGGTAAGCTGTAATATTCATCCTCCTTCCTCTCCCAAAATACATGCAGTACTGTACAGTATGTACACTCACTTCAGAAAGTATTTACAAGGTGGGTTCCAGTGGAAGTTAAAATGAACACTGCGACTCCTATTGTCTAGGTAGGGTTGTCTAAATCCTTCGTCTTTTGTCATATTTTCTGGTAAAAAATATTGCAGATACTTTTTGCAGGGAGTGTACTGTACATGTATATACGGTACAGTATGGTATATATAAATACATGGGGAAACCCTCCAGCCATCACCTGACAAACCTTTAATGTACAGAACAATATTACAGTATTAGGTTAACTGTGATACCCTGTACCTATTGATTAACAGTGATTCTGGCAAAAATTTTGTGGCTGTACCTTAAATTATTCTGATAAGACATATTCATGGGATCGTGATTTAGTGTTTTAGAATTTTATAATTAAGAATACACCTCGCCCTAAATCTCCATGGTAGTCACTGTATGTATATTTTGACATTGCATTGGTGATGTATTTCACAGGAAAGCAAATATTGTATCTGAAGTTTCAAGAGTGTTCATTTTTTCAGCTGGGACAGTTCATCAGGAGTGTACAGTGGATTTTCAGGCACAAGGAGCAGCTCTCCATCATTAAGTCCTCAAGCAGATTTAACTGATGACAACATTTTTGTCTGGGATTCTGACCCTGTTTTACAGGCAAATCTGTTTGAAACAAACATTGAAAATTGCATTCAAGGTATGTAGGAGTAATTTTTATCCCTGAGTGGATAACATTTGTGCTGATTGTAACACAATAAGTAGTTTGTTCATTCTGTTAGCAGATACAATATAGAAATGCCCATTGTGTGCCACTGTAAATTTGGGAAATGTTAAAAGCCCCAATACAAGCTGTAGCCATATCATTCAGGGAAGATAGTTTTCTTGCACCCATCTTCATCTACATTTCTACTGCACATCATAGGGTTTATTGTACAGTATTACAGTTTATGCCATTTGGTGTACACTTGTGTTTACTTATTTTTTATTTTATTTATTTTTTTCAGATGAGATGGACTTGCTGACTTTTGCTAATGATTTTCATGTGGCTGAAGAGGACCTTGGCTTCCTTCATGACACAACAAGTAATATGTCAGATGCATCTTCCTCCTCCTCTACCATCACCTCCTACTCAGTTCCTCAGTCACCTGATCACTCATCAGGAATTTCTCCAGATATTTCATCTTTAGACACATCTCCTACGTCTATGCTGTTTTCAAGTCTTTCAGCCAATTTATTGGAATCTTCATCTTTGAACTCTGTATTACCTGATAATTTTCTTAATGAAGAAACACAGGAGAACTCAGGTGTCTGCTCCAATGAGTTAACACATGAAAGTAAGAAGCTGAGGGTAAAGTCAGGAATTGAAAGATTATCTGGAAGGAGGGCTAACCACCCCAAAAAACACAAGAAATCACGGAGGTCTCCTCTAACTACAGCTTCTCAAGTGCCCTCCAATTCTAATATGTTTTCTAACTCTGTTCCTGTCTCACCTTCATGTGATCAAACTCTTTCAATGTGTCAGTGGTACAAAGTGTCTACTAAAGAAAATGGAGTTTCTCCAAGAAAAAAGAAAGTTTTCAATATTCTGGATAGCAACATTAAATGGTAAGCATATTTCTGATTGAATAAACCTACTCTCTTGAATGTTTGTTGAGGCAGAGTATCATTAAAGTTAGGCATTCTTTGGCAGATGTGAATGGTCAATTCAGTATTGAATACAGGCTGTCCCCCGACATATGACAGGGATACGTTCCTGGACCCATAGTTTAGATTAGGTTAAAGCCCATACAAAACAACAATAATATACCCATATATAACAAATAATGTAAAAAAGGGTTGTTAAACAATATATAATGAAGAAAATAATGTAAAAAAATTGGATTTTAATTACAATTCTTTGCAGTGAATGTATTGGGATCCCGTTCAAAAGTGTGGGTGATGGTAAGTCGGACAGTTGTAACTCGGGGACTGCATATATATATATATATATATATATATATATATATATATATATATATATATATATATATATATATATATATATATATAATCAACACCTCAACCCGCCAGGATTCGAACCCACGGCAAACAAGCCTATGACTGTGACCAGGGAACGCTAACCGCTGGACCACCAGGATACTAAAAGCAATCCTAGACTTTGTTATATTTCACACAAAGCCTGTTCAACGAGCTTATGGCGCCGTGAACCTCTAATGGGGACCACCCGTATCACTTAGGTGGTCAGAGTAACGTTTTACCAAATCCGGCTTCGAAACACGAGGATCCATATATATTTCATTAGCCTAATAAAGCACGCGGACTTCTACATACAATCAACACCTCAACCCGGGTTGAGGCGTTGATTGTATGTAGAAGTCCGCGTGCTTTATTGGGCTAATGAAATATATATATATATATATATATATATATGTATATATGTATATATATTTATATATATATATTAGGGTGACAATAGTGCATAGGGGTGAATTTCTAAAATTGATTAAATGGAATGGCCATTGGTCCAATACTGCGTACCCATGAAAAAAGAACACAGGCGAAATCCTGGGTCATTTGGACAATATTTAGAGGTAGCTCAAGTCAATTGAAGTTTTATCCTTATAGGCAAAAAATACGAATATTCATAATATGCCGGTTTATTTTAAAATTTACATATTGAGCAAGTTTATGTGTACACTGTACATATAAATGATTAATTCCTTTTTAAAATGAAACTGCAGTGAACACGCTTACATCAATGGGTGGGAGAGGTGTGGACAACCCATTCATTGTTTTCGCTTTTGCTTGTAAGGTCCTGTTTTGATGTCCCTGGTTGTGACCGCCTCTGCTCTTCAACAACCTGCAGCAGATGTTGACGCTGGTCTTCACTCTTCGTGATCTTGCTGTTGAATGCCTGTATCAAGGCAATCCCTCTCTCTGCAGTGTCGTTGATGACTCTGAGACCACCCACAACTGCGACGCCAGTTTTGAAGTCTTCATCATCAGACCATGTGTCAGGTTCCTTGGACAAAAAAGAAGTCTTCATTTTGAGACTTTCAAATAGAAAGTTTGATCCTCTAGAAGCAAAGTCCGAGAGCTGCTTTGTGGGAAGGGAAGATGTGGCAGGAAGAGCAGCACGTTTTGGTGAATCCTCGGTCGCCTTCCTCTCAACGATTGCCCGAACTATGTTTGTCTTCATTGTTGCATTAACTTGTGGATCGAAGAGTGCAAGACCCACCAAGCCTTCACCGAGGTACCACAGGTGACAACCGAAGACTGAGACATGTTCTTGATATTTTGACGTCGTGGTACTCTGACAGGTCTTGGAGGAGCCGCAAATCATTAGCAGGAGAGGAGGATGGAACGGAGGCCGTGAACCATGCACTGACATACACCTCTAGCACAAAGAATGTGAATCGTTTCAAGCCTAATGTCTCACGAGCAGTTAGTTTAAACTGATTAGCAAAAATCAGGATCTTCATGACATAAATGAGCTTAGCCATCCACCGTGCTCGGTGAAGTGCTCCGGGCCGTCGGAGATTAAACTTGGGTAGAGCTTAATCGAGACACCCGATTGCTAGCTCCAGTACCTCACGGTAATCATCACGTGGCTGCTGCTTCTTGCCCAGATGATGTTTCCAGCAACAGATGAGGTCATCTCGTTTCTCGTACAAACTTGGAGGGAGGTCTGAGAGAGGGCTGTAGTCATCTTGACTGATGTCCTTCCACTTATGCTTGAAGCGAGAGAAGAGAGTAATATCTGGTCCAGAGGAAGGCCCCATGCATTCCACATACGCTTTCTCGGCAACAAGCTCAAGGATGTGGTGACGACACGCGAGATGCAGAAGACGGCGGCCGAGTTTCTGCTCCAGAATGACACATGCCCCCGACAAGTGCCCAGTGTTTGAAGCTGTTGTGTCAAAACTGAGTGCTGAAACATTCTGATATTTTCCACTCTTCCAGCGCTGCACTGACTGCTGTAGCAATGGCCTGTCCAGTCCCTGACAATAGTTTCGGGACACCAAGCAGCTTTTCAGTATTGATTCCGGAGACAAGAATGGCGATTCGGTCAACACTCGCTCCTTGTTCATCAGGAATAATTTTTCCATCCCAGTGCACAGTGAGCACTTCACTAGGTTGAAATTTTTCTTTAATTTCGTTGGCAATCCCAGAATGGTGGGTCGCTCACGAAGTACGCACTGTCTCATAGTTTAAAACTAGTTCCATTGGGTCATGACCTAGACTAGCAGCCGTGGCACTGACGATCCGGAGAGCAGAGCGGTGACTGATCCCAGTGCGGTCCAATGTACTTGACAATTCAGGGGTGATAACTTTGAGAGTAGCACGTTTACGATTGGAAGAAGATACCACTGGTGATATCGCTAGGGAACTTGTAGATGATGACGAGCTTGATTGTGATTCTGTTTCAGACGAAGAACCCAACTCCTCATATTCAAGAGCAGAACTGGCTTGATTCTGTTGTAGAGATTGCTTACTCTTGCTTTCTTCCCGACGCTTCATGGAACAAGCAATCTTTTTGTCTACTCCTGCCATTACACCTCTTCTCCCTTTTTCTCGTTGCGCTGCCAGGAATGCTCGGTCTTCTTTGATGGTCAAGAGCTGCATTGCCTTGGGGTGGGCAACATCGAAGAGGTCCTCTAACTCATCACAAAAAGTTTCCTCTTTCTTACGTTGTGTGTCTGTAGTGCGAGTGCAGTTTTTCTTAAGTCCCTTCCACATTAAAAAAAGATCCACTACCGTTCGTCCAATACTCTTCTCAGTTATGGTAGGAATCCGTGCCTTATTCCAGAAACTAATAACCGATGCTGCAACTTCACTCGCAGAATCATTCACTGTTTTCTTATGTTCATTGTGACCGTGGAAAAACAGACGTAGAACATCTCCTCTTGAAGGAAGTTGTGCACCTGTGATTTCGGTTATGTGTTGACCAATGAGCCAAACTTCAGTTTTTGAACGTGTACTCGCCATTGAACCTGAAACAAACAAAAACATTTATGTAACTTTTGTTACTGTTATGCAAACAACAGCACCCATAAAGCATACGGTATGCAAGATCACTTGTATAAAGTTTTTAAAGTGTTATATACCTAAATTGATGCATTGATTTTAGACAAAGACAATGGTACTAACCGTAATACTGCAACAAGAGCGACGCACACACACCCACCGTCACGTCTCACACACAACTGATGCTACTGTACCAGTCAGACACTGGCACACAACCTCTTCCCCCTACCCCGACTGACACCCACCTCTCCCTCCCCTCTGCATTGCCAATAGCTGCACCAGCCAAAATACTCATTACTCATTTTTAGAAAAAATGTTAGGAACAACTTTAGTTTGAATTTGCATTCTACATATACCTGCAAAGTTTCATAGTAATCGGTTCATAAATAAAGAAATTAGAAAAAATCAATAATAATTTCAGTAGTGTTAACTTCAAATGGCTTGAGCCACCTCTAAATATTGTCCAAATGACCCAGGATTTCGCCTGGGTTCTTTTTTCATGGGTACGCAGTATTGGACAAATGGCCATCTAAAAATAAAAACTTTCACTTTTTATTGTCACCCTAATATATATATATATATATATATATATATGCTGATAACCACCAGGAAAGAAGAAAACACGAAGTTCCCAAGCGCTTTCGTGTAATTCACATCTTCAGGGGTGAGTACAGTCTGTACTCACCCTGAAGATGTGAATTACACGAAAGCGCTTGGGAACTTCGTGTTTTCTTCTTTCCTGGTGGTTATCAGCATATACCTAGATCACGCGCACCTACAGTGATTTACTTGCATATATATATATATATATATATATATATAT